>VYZT01038911.1:25610-41382 GCA_013400735.1 Pomatostomus ruficeps | reverse complement strand
TTTTGCTCACTCAGCATGGAAGAGCTGATGAAAGGAATGTATTGCATAGAAGGTTTTCAAAGAATTGTAAAGACACAGAGACAATGCATGGCACAATTTTCTCTAACAATTTACAATTAATAATTTGGACATTTATAATAATTTAACATGGAGCTTTGCACCAAAACAATCCAGGGGCAATTTCAAAGCTTCAGGATATAATCAATTGTTAATTGAAAATTCACATAATATTAGAAAAAAGAAGTTTTTTCAAAATATCTAATATAATAGATATAATAATAGACTATAGGTGCAGAGTTTGGACAGATGTTCTTAAGAGGTCAAAGCAATTGATAAAGAGGATTAATAAATATAACAAGTTTTGCTTTTAGCGTCTAAGAATTTTTTTCTCCAAAGTTCAAGTTCCTGCTGAGTCAAAGACAACCTCTTCCACTTTGCACATTTAAACATGATTTCAAGTATAGGTTGTGAATAGAGAAATATTCTCTTTTAGCCTAGTTATTCGTATTCATATGTTGAATTCTGGATTCCAGGATAAAAACATGAAGTAAGTTCCAGGCATAAATGTGTGGTGGAAAAGTTTCAAAACACAAACTCCCTTAATATGTCAGGGTTTTTTTGTTGTTTTGTTTTGTTTTGTTTTTTCTTAAAGCAGATTAAAACTAAAAAGGCTCAAAGACAACAAAAACCCCATAAAAATATATATCAATATATTTTCCTGGCAAGTTCTCTACATTTACTTGTCAGAAGAATTTTTTTTTTCCAGTCAGGACTATAATTAAGAAAGCACATAGTGTTAATGTACTTTCATCCTTCAGGCTGTACATATTTTAACACAGATCAATAGGAAAAGAAGGTAACAAAGAGAAAGAAAGAAAGAAAGAAAGAAAGAAAGAAAGAAAGAAAGAAAGAAAGAAAGAAAGAAAGAAAGAAAGAAAGAAAGAAAGAAAGAAAGAAAGAAAGAAAGAAAGAAAGAAAGAAAGAAAAAGAAACTGCACTTTCCAGTTTGTTTGTTTGCAGTTTTGTTTGATTTGGTTTTGTTTGGTTTTGTGGCAAGGGTGGAGAACTGTTGATTGTTAGGGTTTTTTTGCTTAGAAAATTTATTTAGCTAACATGCCGTTCAAAATGCTACATATTAGAAAGTGACATCTTTTCAAAATGAAGATTTGATAGTATAGATTTAAAGAAATGTTTAAAAGTTATAGTTCTAAGCAGTGGTTTTCAGATACAAGCTCTGCCAAATTTCACTCAAAGTTCATGAAAAATTTGTACTTCAATAAATCAAACTCTAAATTAAAGCCTAACAAGCAAGCACAAAAATGAAGACAACATTGTTAAAAATGTCTTGAGTGACTTCAGTAATGTCAATGAGTTTTTGTAACAACTTCCAGGATAAAATCTAATCTTTCAGGTATAAAGAGAAAAAAATGGTCCAATAAAGACAATTAGAACAAGCCTAAAAACTACTTTCACTTGACAATAATAGCTTTTTTCCCCTTGACATTGTGAACCTGATTATGATGCATTTGTGATGAGTTTGAGACTATGTCATAGAAATCAACTCTGTAACACTTAATTTAGTCTCATTCCCCTTTTCACAGAGCAGATTTCATAGATTTAATTAATAATAAACAAGTAAGCATAGATAAAAATTAAAAATACTTTTTTACCAGTGAAAAATACCAGTATCATTTCTCATTCAAGAGAATCAGAGTTAATATTTTATAGATGAGACCAATAACTAGACAATAGTGGTTTCCAAAACAAATTGGTGTTTGGAAGTCACATTGTCTAGACAACATACAATCTGTATCCTAAGATGCCTTAGTATATATTGTTTGAAAATGTTTTAAACCCATAAAGCAGTACAGTTTGGATACAGCTTATTTGTAAACCAGTTCACCATCTAAAGTGACCTTTCACCCTAGCAGGCAATACCCTAAGGTTTTGCTGTTTCTTGGTATTTTTAGCTTTTTAATCAAAAGAAAACAATAAATATGCTACAATAACAAAGCACGTATGCAGTACCAATATCAGAAGACTAAAAGAATGTAAGTCTTTCCCCCCTTTTTCAAGTAAAGTCAGTAAAATTAATAGGACTCTCATATACGGCAAAAAATTAGATCACAATATTATATATAATTAATTCTGTATTTCCCATTTTTCTTATTTTACACTGCTTCTAGCTTTGAATGTCAGGTATTGCAGTTTATAATGCCATCAAGGGCTCTTGCAGAGATATTTTAGAAAATATTCATAGCCACTGACAAGTGTTCTACCCTTTTATTCACTGAACATCTCAAAGAAATAAATGTATATGGAAAATACTTTAAGTGAAGTTGCTTTCTCTATCTATTTTGTCTATTTTACCAAGGTCAGTGAAGTTCCACATAGCTATATGTATGAAAACTTTAAGCTGTTTCGCTTTGTGTCATTTCCATTTCTTTGAAAATCAGCAATAAAAAATTAATATGGCATATTTATGCTTGACTGTTTTGTTTGCCTTTTCTTTGCATTGTATGCTTTTTTGCATTGTATTTTTCATCCATCTCTGTTATGGATGTCTATTGACTGCAACAGTTTTCTGGTATTCTGCTAAAGCTATTAGGAAGTAAGTTTAAATTAGCAGAATGTATGGGTTTATGCATCCCTTTCTTATTATCGGTTGCTGACATTCTTCTATCTTTTACTCACAGTAAAATCTCACATACATTTTAAATTTTGCAAAGATGAAGAAACACAAAACAAAACCAACACAATTTGCTCTTATGAGACTAGCAGCAAACACTGAATCTTTTTTTCTGGCTTTCATATGAATGTTGGCCCGAATAAATAAGAAACCCTACCCAAATCTTGAACCACTCTGCAAAAGTCCTGTGTTTAGCTCCAATAAAAATAAATGCAGCTCATTGTTCTTGAATGTGTCCTTCCAGATAGTCTCCAAGACGAGACAATGAGCATCATTACTGGAAAATAACTGATAATTTATTGAGAGTGAAACTGACTCTTTGGATCTTAAAAATGCTTAAATGAAAAGTAACTTTTAATAAATCTCAGCTGATCTCATGTCTGATTAATTTACACTTCTTGGAACACAGAGTATTACACTCACATTAAATGTATTATATTTTCAAGGGTGGGAAATAGACATGCTTTAGCTGTGTTTAGTTTGTGATAGATTTTTGTCAGAACACATGTTAAATACTATTTCACATGTGATTATATTTTTTTTTAAAACCTGTTACATGCTACAGTGAGAATGGAAAGCAGAACTTAGAGAGGAACTCATTGCAACAGTGAAGGAAGTCAGTGTTTTCCAATGCTAAATGTTTGTTTTTCTCTTAAGTAAATAGATACTGTGAACTAACAAAAACATTTTCTTTCTGAGACTAGTGAAGTGTGCAGGTTTTGACTGGTGTAGAGTTAATTTCCTTCACAGTGTCTGTTATGGGCAGTGCTGGATTTGTGCTGAACACAGGGTTGATAATATAGAGATGATTTTCTTATTGCTGAGCAGGGCTTACACAGAGCCAAGGCCTTTTCTGCATTTTGCACTGTAACACTGGCGAGGAATTTGGGGGTGCATGGGAGGCTGGGAGGAGACACAGCCAGGACAGGTGACCCAAACTGACCAAAGGGATATTCCAGACCATGTGACATCATGCTCTGTATATAAAGTAGGGAGAAGAAGGAGTAAGGGGGAAATTTGGAATGATGATATTTGTCTTCCTGAGGCGCCATTACATGGGGTGGGGATCTGCTTTCCTGGAGATGGCTGAACACCTGCCTGCCCATGGGAAGCACTGACTGAATTCCCTGTTTTGCTTTGCTTGTGCACAGCATTTCCTTTCCCTATTAAACTTTCTTCATCTGAACTCACAAGTTTTCCAGTTTTTACCCTTCCAATTCTCTTCCCAGTCCTACTGGTGACAGAAAAATGAGTGGCTGTGTGGGGCATGGTTGATGGCTGAGGTTAAACCATAAGAAGTTTTTTGTGTGGGGCAGCAAAGAAGGTGTTAATTTTTGTTTGTTTTAAACCAGTTACATTTTTAAGGCCTGTTCACTCTCTTATAATTAAAACATTAAATCAATTCAATCATTTTCATTAGTATTTCTATTCTATTTCAACTGGGTCTTTTGCTACAGAGAAAGATACCCCCACAACAGCTAATCTTGAAGTCCAAGGAGAGTCCAAATTGCTTAGTTAGTAGCATCCTTCAGATCACCAGACCAGCTTTGGTATCCCATGGATTTTGTTGAATCAAAGATCTATTTGCTAGTTTTCCTTTTAACTCGTGGGGGCTATCATCAGTCAACAGAAATATTGAATAGTTAAAGAAAAATTCATTAATGATTATTATTTTGGGACTACATTTTAATTTTTGATTATAATATTTTATCTGTGTGCTTTGAAATTTGTTTTTAAAAATTCTCAGAGATGTATTCTGTTGATTGACTTCAGACCAGCATTCCTGAAGAAGAAGTTTCTATATATTTGAGCCAGATATATTATTATTAATTGTAGGAAAGACCATGCTTATTTAAAGTCTGTTCCTTCAAGTTCTCTCAGAGCTCAGAATTTTGACAATGAAATTATAACTTTTTTGTTTTTCTAGGGCTAGCACAGGGTGATCCAGCATATAGTAGGTTGGTGATGATTTGGCTTTCAGCTTGTGTATTTTCTCAAGCTCTAAATCTGCCTGTCAAGAGAAAGAACAGAAAGGTAACAACTGCTAGTTAAATCAAATCACTTCCACAATTTGTACAAATTTGGTTAGCACGTGGTGCACCTTAGCCCAGGTCCATGTCAGCAAGAATGATTGCGTTCAATCAAGGCTAAACTTGTGGGTGAAAAAAACACAGTCCAAAAACACCACACAACACGTTGTCTGCAAGGACATCTTCATATGGACAAAAGGACTTTACTCAGACTTGTGTACAGATATGGCTGGAAACAAGTGCTAGGATTTTCATGATAATCAGTCTTAAGGATGAGTCTAAACTTAATAAATTAAAATAAATTTATGGTTATTTTAGGGATGAGTTTCAGATTTTCAATAGTTCCAGCTTTAATTTATCTCTCCAAGATATTTGAATTCTCTTTGAAAATAAGCTGTAACAGTAGCAGGAATACTCATTGCAGCAGGATCTAGGAATCAAAGGTCAGTTGTTTTTAATATAGACTTTCAGTAAAAAACATTGTCTTTATCAGTACTTGTAATTTTATAAGTTTTTATGAGTATTATAATTCTTGTAAATAGGTGATATATCGCCCACACTGAAAGAAGGATGTCCCACTCTGAGACATGGTCTATTTAACAGAGCAGTCACGCTTCACATCATTCTCCTAGTAGCGCAGGAATGAAATAAATGGAATAAATTTAACTCATATTATTAGGGGAAAGTAGATATTTAAGTTTATCTAGTTTAATAATTTCAATATAACTTTCAGACATGAAGGTTTTTTTTAGACTTAGGTCTTAAGTTTATATATAGTTTATTTATAAACTGCATAGTAGTACTTAAAAAAAATCACAAACAAATCAAAACAAAAGAAAACAAAACAAAACATAAATCTGACACTTTAAAGTCATCACCCATGATTAATAATCTAATTTTTGTTATCCTCTTTCTTTCAGTCTGGGTTTTAACCCAGATCTGTTCAGTCTTGCCTTTCTGTTTTGAAAGTACACAACCTTATGACAAGGCTCATTTATTAAGTTTGGTGAGACACAAGTCCTTCCACATGAGATAAATAAGAATGTTAGAAGACAGAAATACAGTTTTAATGCTAAAAGGTAATATTTTCATCTATGCAATATGATTAGCAAGGCAAGCTTTACAGACTAGTATCAAGCAATATGGAATTACATTCCTGCTGAATGTTAGAGGAGCAAGATTACCATACATTTAATCTTTCCGTCTTATTCATCTATGGGAAACTGCATGAGGTAATGTTACAAAAAAATTTATAAATTAACAGATCAGGAAAGGATCATGCATTTTCTACACCAAAAGAAAAATGCCAATGAGTAGATTGCAGTGTGTGCTCTCCACACTTAAGGCTTGAGGAATTAATACCCTTGTAGAGTTAATACTCTTGTTAGAAACCAAGAAATAAATAAGCTTCAGCAGATCCTTTATCATTCCTAAAATCCTACATTGAACTTTTGCTCTACTTTCTTACGGGGAAGCTTCTTACATGTATTAATGGTGGCTTTAAGTGTCTTTTCTCCAAGACTGCAGTTCAGCTACCTTCTGGATTATTGGTCTAACAGAAAGGTGGCAGCCACCTAGTAATTTTAATAAGATCACATTTTTGATATCCATGTGGTTTAGGAAGAATATAATCTTTCCCTGTGACCTCAGTAACCCAACATATATTTTGGAAAAAACTAGTGAGTATTTGGAAGTGTGTAGAAGACAGACCACTGGCTGTTTAAACCAGCAGTTAAATGTAATGTATGTGTAAGTCCAATATCCAACGAACCAAGAATCTTATGAAATGTCACTGAAAACTGCAGTAGTAATTATCAAAAACCAGCCTAGTTTTAATTCAGAGAGTATGAAATTGTTTACTAGGTGTCCATGGCAGTGGGGGCTGCAGGGCTGCCTCTGTGAGGAAAGGCTGGGCTTGCCCCATGCCAGGTACAGCTGGTGCCAGTTGGCTCCAGCTGGCCTCAAGGGACCCACAACAGGACACAGATGAGCCACTCAACAAAGCTGGTAGTGGCTCTGTGAAAACATGTTACTAAGAAATCAAATATTTACTAATAAATCAAAAATCCATTAAAAACAAAGCTTTAAGAAGTGCCTGATTAGCAAGTCTTGAGCAATCAGTCACGAGTATGTTTTGCTTTTAACTTGCTGTCCTGTTTTGGAACTTTCAACACAGAAGCAGCAGAAATATTCCTCAGATGACCTCAGATAACCTGGCTTGTATAAGACTACGTCCATGACATGCTGGATTTTTTCTATAAACTGCTTGAGGAAACTGGTTACTTCTGAAACTGTTGTCTCTCTAGTTATACTTCCTTCCCCTGCTCCTTTCTTTTAAAGAAATTAGATGCAGAAAACCTATGTAATGGACAGTTCACTTGATATTTGTAGTTGATAATTGATAATAAATAAAGTATCTATGCTGAAAAAAACCCCAACACTTGTTAAGTTGGGGAAAAAGAAGTAAGAACTGGCCCTTAAGTGAATGCACCCACAGACACTTGGCATACAAAAAGAATAAAAATGGTATGTTGACCTTTGGAGAGATTTTTATTGTATTTTTAAACTAGCTACAATGCTCCAACCTTTCAAAGAAAACAAATATTCATATAAATATTTAAAGAATATAAATTGGTTAGAAGTTTTCCAATATTAAAAAATAATATTTCATGAATTGATGGTGGAGCAGCAAACACATATATCACTGTATTAATTATAATTTTAACATTCCTAAACACTGAAGAAGCTGTGCAGGTGTTATTTTAAATTATATTTTTAGATGTGTATTCAGCCATTCAAGTAAGAGCATATCACAATGACATTGATTGATCTTTGTGCACCAACCTTAATTTTTGAGAACCTTTTTTTTTTTTTTTTCTTTCCCCTTTGGTATAAATTAATAAGACAGAAATAAAATATGTTAAGCCAATGCATCCTGGTACACCCAAAGAGTGTAGAATTGAAATAATCTGAAACTTAGTGCATGTTTCTCATATAGTTTTCTCCAAGGTTCAAGGAGTATGTCTTGTCAAATATTATCCAAGCGACTGTCATGGGCTAAAAAGCTCTGTGACCCCCAAAGAAGAGAACAGGTAAACTGTTATTTCTATATGACATTTTTCAAAAAGTCTGTTTCTCAAATAACACTCCTATGCCTTTTCAACACTATGGTTTTTGTTCTAAAATTTGTGATGATGAGTTAAGAACATGATCTTAATGGGAGCTATAACCAATATCTGTATTTCTTCTTAGTATGAACTCCAACAAAATTCATAAACTGTTTTATATTTAGTGAGATGAAACAAGGAGGGAGAATAATTCCTTGCTGATGTCATGCTATGAGCAAAGCACAGCATAAAAACATTTAGAAGTACAGTTGAAAGAAAGAAAGAAAAAAATACAGACATTCTGCTAGTCTCTAGACATCAAATAAACCCTGTATTTTATGCCAATTTGCAATGGATAAGAATAAAACTTTTCATGTCTACATAAAGTATTATAGTTACCATTTAACCTTGCATAAACCTATAAACCAAAGAGAACCATGAAATCCCCACAAATTTTATACCAAGAGAGTTCTAGGGATAACATGTGCTATCCAATTCAGAAGTTAAATAAGCCTATTTTTAAGGGTGTTGCAAACATATCCAATTTATTTTCCAAAAACTGTAATTTGGGGATAGTTGAAAAAAGGTACTGACAAAATATATATGTGGTTTTGTCTTTCATTGAAAACCTTCCTTAACTTGTTTGCTTTGCTGCAATATTGAGATCTTAATGTTTTCCAGAATTGTTTGAGGTAAATGTTAGTCTAACTCAAGGACTTTAATATGAAAAAAGAATTATCAAGTTCTATTTCAGGCTATCATTTCAAATATAACAAGAGTTGTTCCCTTTCTACAGCTTCTGTTTTAATTTCATTGTTTTTTCCTTAAGTTGTTATATTTTTACTCACTAACATTGCTCTCTTTTGCCATATCTAAAGCTATTTTTCTTCTCTATCCATTTAATACTAAAATAGAGCTATAAAAAGCAAGAAATTTTTCACATAAGGGCACTCTGCCATCTGACAAGAAGGTAGTCAGCCTTTTCCTTTTAAAAAATATCTGAAGGCAAATTGATCAAAGCACCCTGATATATGCTAACAATTACTTTGTAGACATCCTCAGGAGACCATTCTATGCTGTGAATTCTAAATGGACAGGAGTTTGCTGCCTTGGTGCTTCGGGGTACACCAGCACAATGTGACTGTGCTCAGTGCAACTCTAAGCCTGCAATAAGAAGCCCAGCTGAGAGACAACGTAATTGCCCAGACTCACTCCCAGCTTTTTATGCAGACACCGTTTGCATTGCAAGTCTACACCAAGGTTTCTTCTGCTAGCAAAACAACTCACAGAGATACCTTAAAGAGAAAATCCCTAGTCTTCAGAAGCTGGCTTGTCTTTACTACCTTATTGTGTAGGCACAGGCTGCCCACTGTCATGTGCACTGGATACTCTGTGTTTCTATCATGAACTGCTTAACCCTCCCCAAATCTAGTCCAAGCAATCCAGACACTTTTCTCCCACTCACTGAGCATTTTAAGCACCATACTCATTCATAGAATAGAATACCACTTCAAAAGTGTGGAACCTAGGCAGGGGGAGAGCAGAAGGGAGGCTATTCCATAAGATTGAGGGTGAAAACAAAACTCAGAAGAAATAAAGTAAGTTATGAAAATAAGTAAGTACAATAGTTTTAAACCACCAAAACCTAGATCTACCTTTAACAATTTTCATTAAAAATTAGTCTTGTTATTTTACCTTGGTTTCTTGTGTGCAGCATTCAGAGTGTACAGCATTATGGTCCTTGTGCTAAAGCCATGTAAATATAAATATTATTTTAAAAATAGTTCTGATTTAATGTTTTCTCTATAAATATAATTCTTTATGATGACATATTTTTAATGTTACCAAGTTAATCAGATGACTTATTAGTTATTTTACTAATAGCTTCTCAGCACAGTATTGATTACAGCAAGACAAAAATGAGTATAAATTTAAATGCCTGTTTCTTGTACAAGGAAGTATGGATACTGTCTTACATTTTGTGTCCTTAGAACTCACTGTCTTTTTCTCATCCTTTTTTTTCTCTCCCCCAAAACCACCTCTGCATTGTCACTTTATGAATACTGAAACACAACACTGAAGGAAGCAAACACATTTTAGAAAATGTTCCCTAACCACGAAGCCTGTCAAACATTTCTGATCACAGTTCTTGCTGGCAGTAAGCCTTCAGGTGTTTTAAAGAAGTGTGACACACAATTTTTCACTTTTCTTTGTAAAATCACATCACTTTTTAAGGTTAAGTTGTAACAGAATTATAAAATGATTTGAAGATGATCCAGACTGTAACTAGCCCCCCACGGCCTTGCAAGACCAAAGCCTAAGAACAGTGCTCTCTAAAGATGAAATAACTGCTATATGTGCTACCAAGGGAATTTCAGAAGATGCTATCTCTTTTTAAGTAGATGTGGTCACAGTTCTTTCTGATGAATAAATTAGTCAGATTTTTTTTTTCATTATAGACTTTTTCTTTGGTGGAGAAATGACACTTTTAAATCACATTTGGTAATACCAGTCAATTTCTCCATTTAATTGCATTTTAAAAGACGATAAAAATTAAATATGTTAAGACAAAATGCTTAGATTTTTCAGCTATTATTTTAAAGTTTGCTTATGTTAATGAATATTAACCAACTTCAGAAAATCAGTAATTGCTATAATATGAATATTTTTAAAAAAATTTAAATTCCTTTAAAAGTCATTTCTTTTAATATTAAAGTATTTTTAAATGTGTTTCTTGTCCTATTATGTGTCCTCTCTGAATATTTTATGACTAAATTTTATTTAAGTGTTCTTAAATATTTTTCTTATTTTCAGTTTGACAGTCTGAAGAAAAATTGCTTCATACTTTCAGTGTTGTAACTAATTTTTTTCAAATAATGACTTTATTGTTGAGAAATAAACTGCAGTGACCATTTTTTTATTCCTTGTTTCTTTTCCTAAAAAATGGCTTTGTTTTAGACAAGGAATGTTTAATTACAGTCAAATTTGAATTAGCATTTCTTAATTGTAATATTTTATTTGTTCCTGACTACCTTTAATATTGCAATTATTTACTCTGGTTTAAAAACTAATGTAAAATTATAGAAAAGAAAACACATGTCAGTAGCATTAATGTCTAATCATTTAATAATATTGTTTCCCCATAGTGCTGTACAAGCATAGAGAAGTTTGTGCTGTATGTGTATGTTTTATTCTTTAGTTACAACTATGTTTTTGTCCTTTTTGTCCATATTCCCTTAGACAAATACATGCTGAGAGGTTTGGGTTTTTCCCATGGCCATATTACCAGAGCTGAATATCAAAGAGGTGCTTTAAGAGCAAAAAAGCAAATTTGATAATGTAGTGAGTATTTATGCAGGACCTGAGAGGGAATATCTAATCACAGAACACTTAGGCTGGAAAAGGCCTCCAAGACCATCAAGTCCAACCAGTAACCTAACACTGCCAAGTCCACCACCCAACCATGTCCCTACAGTCACATCTACACACCTTTTAAATTCCTCCAGCAATGGTAACTCAACCACTCTGTTCCAATGCTTTATAACCCTCTGGGGATGAATTTTTTTCTAAAATCTAATCTGATATTGAGTAGCCCACATGTTAGCATGAGTTATGTCCACGTATGCACCTCTGGAACTTGCTGGAATACCCTGATGCCGAAAGATTTTTAGCCTTCTTCATATTTGTAACTTTATAGATTCTAAATATATAGTAATATAGCTTCCAGTACTTTTCCTACCCTTTTTTATAGTTTAGCTAATTCCTCACTAACGCATTCCTGAAATTGTTTAGTCTTGTTTTCAAGAAGAGAACCTGTAATAAAGACATTTTGTTTTGCAACCAGAATCTGAGAAGACATAACAAGAAATAAGGCAAAGAAGCCCCTGGAACTATTCCAAGGGGCAGACTCAGTGGGGCAACTGAATCTCCTCTTGGATGTACCTGCTAGATATAATAATTAATTAACCTTATAAAAATTGTATGAATCTGCTTTTGTGCATGAGCAATGCCATACTTTGTGCAACTGAAAGCTTTCATCAAAGTATTTCTTTTTTATCCTACCATTTTAACTCTGTTGCAAGTCTTGTCCTTTCGTTGCTAGGCAACAACCCCACGCTGGATGGACTGTGCTGCACTCTAGTGGATAGCATTCCTACCTGTCTGTAGAAATTTATTACACAAGACTACAGCACAGGAGAGACAGAGAACCTTTCCACGGATGGGGTACGTCAGCGTATCCTGGGAATTTGTTTGGATTCTGTCTCATGCTGGGAAACAATGGGCTCTCAGCAATTGATAGCATGTGATTTATCCACTATCTATATTTTCTTCCAACTTCCAATTCTACTTCACTATTGACTGTCCAGTTTCTCCTACTGTGGTCTGAAAGAAACCCTACACTCTGCCCAGCTCCCTGATGCAGCACACACATCCACAATCAGAAATAATTTCAACCATTTATTAAATAAATCAATAGAATGCGAGCTTCTTTCCAACTATATTGGGATTTTAAACCTTCAAGGTGCCCAAATCTATCAGAAATAAATAATTAAGCAGTAGTGTATTAACACGTTCTTGAACATATTAATTGTTCACACAATTAACTGCTTAACAACTGAAATAGAACAGAAAGAAAATCAGAATTCTAGCTTGGTTTTTGAACCAGAATTTAAAAATATAAATTTTTTAATCTGAATCATTCAGAGAAAAATGGAAGATTGCTAACATATGCCCTTAATTGTGGCAATGTAGACTGGCATAAAAATCAGGTTCAATATATTTTTCAATGTTATACTTGTATTCCCTGCATCAAAAATATAATGTTAGCTAGCTTTTACTATTGCTAGAAATGAATATTCGAAATAACATGTGTGTGGAGTATCTAATATTTCTGTAAATAATATTTTAATTTTCAAAATAAAGTACGTCAGTATGGATATATTTATATATATTTACATTTAATAATATTAAATTAAACTTGTTGATAAAAAGAAAAAGTGGGATTTGATATGTTTAGTAAGCTTAGTTTTTGAATAATTTATCAATCTAGGATACTGGTATCTTACATTAGTATCAAGTGCTCAATATTACAGCAAGGCTCCTGCAGGCTCAGCTCTGCTGCTCTGGACATCTGGCACATATGATGAACAACATGAGTGCCTTAAGCCTTTGCTTTATGCCCATTAAGTGCATGGTGGATGGCTGACAGGTAGGCCATTGAAGTCTTGTCAGAACATGCTCAGGGCAAATCCTCCGCTGTGGTACCAGCTCCACAATGTGCGAAACTACAGCTAAAGACCATCTGTTAAAACAAGAATTGTGCACCATTGCCTTGAGAGTCTTTGAGGAAACCTGGAGCAGCAGTGATTCTGTGCTGTAGTACTGCTCTGTAGAAATGAAGGCACAGTGCATTGCAGAAAAAACAACCATGGCTTGTGTGACTGCTAACACACTGTGGCTATTAGACTGATTTCTCATCAACCAACCTACAAAACAGGGAAACTTCAGCTATTGAAAAAAGATAAATTAATTATATATTTGTATAAATATTTTCCCATTCTAAGAAGATTAAATTATCATTTTCTATGTTTAAATAGAATCCTAAGTAGCAATCTTTCAAGCCTAACTCTTAGGATTTCAAGTGAGTTCTGCTAATCAAGCACCCTGAATACAAACTGAAAGAGCTGCAGTTTAAATAACAGTGGGAAGCACAACTATTAGGATAAAGATCTTCAGCTAACCAGTATGTACAGTCCTTTATGTTTACACTGGAATTCCGTGTCAGTTTATAATTTAAAGTGTATTTTCAGATGGCATTATTATTTTTACTCTTGATTTCACTTACGTAAGTTTTACTTCAAACAACTGAATATTCATAGACACTACTTAAAAAATGTTTAAAATTTTGAAAACCTCAAAACTTGATTTTATCAAAAGGAAGAGGGGCTGATTTATTTATCTATAATTTCTGTAGCTCTTTCCTACATTAAATATTTTTCAGCAAAATCCAGAACAGCACATAACCATGGCACGAGCAATGTTTTCTTTACATTTAGGTTTCAATTTTCAGTCTTTTAGATCCCAGTGAGTAAAGTAGATGAAATGTCCTCCGTATGGAGTCAAAGATTGTAGTATGAAAACAGGAGAGAAGGAGGGAAGGTGATAATTGCTACCATTCAAAAGGGCATGTAAGCATATGGTGGCCAACTAATCCTTGAGCATTGACTTTCATATGGTGTCTTTTCAGAAAAAAATGTGAGGCTAGCTGAGAAAAGATTGAATATCTTAGTGTAAAATTCCAGGAACCCTTTTTAATGCTGGTGTATTTTTCAGTCAGAAAGGTTGCAAAAAATATCTTTCATACCTCATTCATATCTTGTGGAGAGCTGTGAGCCCTTGGCACGCCCTTGGAGAGGAGAGGCTTGATAAGAAACCTTCCTAAAGGTTATGGCAACCACTTGGGATACCCCCAGCATGCTTTGCGCCTTTATGGTAATACCTTGTTTCCAGTTGGCTAGTTGGTTCCTACCCCACCCCTACCTTCCCCCATAAAAACCACTGCGTTTGCCCAGGAAGGATAGGGAGCTCCTGTCCCTGGCCGCCCTTTCGCAGACGCTGCTTGAGCAATAAAGCTACCTCCGTGGAACAGCCATATGGGTCTCCTCGTCTCTCTCTGTCCCGAGTCAGCCTGAGGGTGGTTCGCACAGAGCTGAAATCACTAAGAGCTGATAACGCTGCGAATCATCCATTTCCCGGGGAGACAGCCTTAGCCCCTGTAGGAGTCGCTCTCTGCAGGGCACTCTTTAGGGCCACAGCGTGTCGGTGCTGACCAGCACCAGCCCCCCTTCGGCAATATCTCCTACTTAAAAATGGTCCAGATTCTCATTTAAGAGTGAAATTTGACAGGGAAGACTGTAGGCTAAATTTCTGGATTGTATTTTATTAGATTGCTAAAACTGATTCTCAGACACTAAATGCTTGGATTTGGTTGAAGTGTTTTATTACAATCAGATATAACTGTTAGAAGGCTATCTTGCTTACAAACAATGATTTCCTGGGGTATTTTGGCAGCTGAGGGGATACATATAAACTTTGAAAGAAATTAATAAATTACTTGCTTAAGTAATTTAAATGTAGTATTTAGATTTTAAAAAGTTGGTTTTCCTGTGGAAAGTGACATATTTCCACCCCTTTATCCACCTGAAAAGAATTAAGCATTGTCTCACTAATACTAATGTCCTCATAGTATCTGAGGACATAAAGAAGCAACAAGTAAGAGTTTACACGAAAATCTTTACAAGAGAGTGGTTGGGCACTGGATCAGGCTCCCAGGTCACAGCATCAGCTTGACAGAGCTCAGAAAGTGTTTGGACAATTCTCTCAGGCACATGCTGTAACTTGGGGATGATGCTGTGCTGGGCCAGGAGTTGGATTGATGAGCCCTGTAGGTCCCTTCTAACTCAGTTATTTGGTGATTCTGTGATCTTGTGAATACAGCATTCATTGTATTGGCTCTGCATGGCCAGTTTTTGTCAGCAGGGGGGCTATAGGGGTGGCTGCTTTGAGAAGCTTCCCCCATGTCTGGCAGAGCCTGTGCCAGCTGGCTCCAAGACAGACGTGCTGCTGGCCAAGGCTGAGCCAAATAGAAATGGTGGTAATGACTATGTGATAACAGATTTAAGAAGGAAAAAAAGGAAGTTATTGTGAAAATGTAAGTGCGGAGAGAGAAGAGTGGGATGAGAATATGTGAGAGGAACAACTCTGCAGACAACCAGGACAGTGCAGAAGAAGGGGCAGGAGGTGCTCCATGCACTGGAGCTGAGATTTCCCTGCAGCCTGTGGCACAGCCCATGAGTGTTGCGGTGTGCTATGGCCAGTTTTGGTTTACCGCATGGCCAGGCTCTGCTATCTCCTCCTTGCCCCCCTCGGTATCTGATCCCCCCCCC
>VYZT01038911.1:3176-25406 GCA_013400735.1 Pomatostomus ruficeps | reverse complement strand
GTGCAGCCCATGGAAGAACATGGGGATGCTGAGATCCACCTGCAGCCCATGAAGGAGACCCACACTGGAGCAGGTGCATGCCTGAGAGGAGGCTGTGACCCTGTGGGAGGCCTGTGCTGGAGCAGGGTCCTGGCAGGGACCTGCAGACCCATGGAGAGAGGACCCAACACTGGAGTAAGTTTGCTGGTAGGATATGTGACCCTGTAGGGGACCTACGCTGGAACAGCCTGTCCTTGAAGTACTGCACCTGTGAAAAAGTGTCCCACATTGCAGCAGTTTGTGGAGAGCTGTAGCCCATGGGATAGACTCACAGTGGAGAACTTCATGGAGAACTGTCTTTCATGGGAGGGACCCATGGTGGAGCAGAGGAAAGACTCCTCTCCCTGAGCAATGACATTTCTGTGTGTGATGTATTGACCATAACCCCCATTCCCTGTCTCCCTGTGCCACTGAGGGGAGAGGAGGTAGAGCTGTGAAAGAGGGAGGGGTGAGGGGAAGGTGTTTTTAAGGTCTTATTTTACTTCTCATTATACAGCTCTGATTTTGTTAGTGACAAATTCAATTAATATATCATAATTTGAGCCTGTTTTGTTGGTATCTCCTGGTCTGTATCTCAACCCATGAACCATTTGTTATATTTTTTCTCCCCTGTCCAGCTGGGAGTGAGAGAGAGGCTTTGGTGAATGCCTGGCATCCAGCAAGGATCAATCCAGTCCAGTATAGCATCTGTGATGCACCACGGAACAGTTCACCAAGGGGTATAATTTTGAGCTGTTTTCTTGTTGTTTTGTCTTGTTTTGTTTTGTTTTGTTTTTATTGTTGTTGGGGTTTTCTTCCTATTATTTTTTATTTCCCCTGTTCTTTTTATTGCTCAAAGAAGGAAGCTTACCCTGCCTAAAAAACCACAGCCACTCTGGGTATGCCTATTTATTCCAAGTCAGTGTCAGACCAGGTAATTTCCACAGCACTCAACTTCTTTCAACTTGTTTGTCACTATTCTCAAATTAGATTGATTGATCTTTTAGAAAGCAAAGCCTTTTAACATTGCAGATCTCATCCCCTGAGTTAAAACTCAAATGTTTTCTACAGAAGCAAAATGCTTTGGTAGGCTTCTTCCCCATAGAGAATCAGTGTGCTCCAAGAGTAGCACTCCAGACAAATAATTTACTTATATAAACCTTATAAGAAATAGAATAATAAGAAACCTCTATTAAGAAATAGAGGAAAATAGCTAAACCCCCCCCCCCCCAATATGTCTTCCTTTTAAAGCACCCTGGTTGGTTTATTTTATTTTATTTCTTACAGAAGTTCTATAAGCTGTTGCAGTTGGCTATCTGTGGAAGGTGCTCAAGCTGTTTATGAAAAATGTAGGTAAGTAAAATTACAAGTTTTCTCCTTCTCAATGGTACAGGTACTAGTTAACATGCTTCCACACAGCTATTTAACCACGCCTGCATATTTTCAAAATAATTTTTGGTGGGTTTAGCTATTTATAAGTGGTCTTCCCCATAAGAACACAAAAAAGTTGTGCTCTGGATTCACCTATCTATCCATTAAATCATATTCATTCATAAATGTGTTTTAAGAAAAAGTAACATACAAGGTTTTTTTTTAAGAATGAACAAAATGTCCTTAAGTATGTAGTTAGTTCTAATAACACTCAGAATAATTTCATACTGCTGCAATTTGGTTGGTGACAAATATACATACTGGTCTCATATGATAGAAGAGGATGCATTTTTGTTTATTTTCAATTTAGGTTCATGACAGAAAAGACAAAAGTTTGAAAAAAAAACCCCTATAAATCATTACTATTATTTGGATAATGAGAGACTGGAACAAAATAAATTTGATCAAAGCTTACATTCCATACACAGGCTAGGTTGGTAATGGTAAGTATAAATATACTACAAGACACTTGTGATAATCCTCGACAGATTCATTGAAATCTGTTCTGCTTAGTGGTTTGAAAAAAAACATATAAACCAGATTAAAAGCAGGTTGACAGACTTACATTTAAGATAGTGATTAATATGGAATCACATCTAAATAGGATGCTTCAAGCAGAGTTCTGAGTGAATCAGTAGTTAAGAAGGAGCTAGGAAAAAGGTTTTTGATGTAATCCTACTTTATAGTATTTTGAAAGTCAGACCCCTAAAGACCCACAAAAGCTGACTTACCAGCTGTAAAAAAATGCATAAGAGGGACAAAAAATTATCTTAAGTTAATGTAATTGATAATTGATAAGAAATCAATTAATACAGTAAAATACACCTACACTGGATATGAACAGGGTCTTTAAATACCTTTTGCTTCTTAAAAAAACCTGTAACATGTCAACCATTCTATGGAGGGAGGATCTATACTAATTTTCACATAAAATGTGTCACAGATTTTAAGTACTGACCAATGAAAATAAAGTTAAATAAAATACTAATATAGTAACACCTTAATTGCTCTGTATATTCAAAGAAAAGGTGAACATTTTTCTAGAGCTGCACTGTCACAAAACATACTTTATTGAGCTTGGTACCTGTGGGAGAAATGCAATATCTTGTGATATGAGCTCTTCATATTGTATGACCCAGTGTGATATTATAGCTTTAAATTTTTTATGAAAATAATGGCTTAGATATAGAAGAATAGAGAGTGATGCATGATATTTAAAAAATGACAACAAACAAGCATACAACAAACAAAACAAAAATTAAAGCCCACGACAAAAAACAAACTAACCCCCTAAAGAAGAAGGGTAGTACACAGACGATTAAGAATGTTGTTCACCATGCATGCAGTTATATTATTTTTCAATTGTTTGTTTTATTGACTGTTAGATATTCAGATTTGTCCAAGGTAGATAAATACCATTAATTAATTTACCTTCCTCTGAATATAATTTACTTTCCTCTGAAAATAATGAGAATACCTATCTCCTTAAGTATACCAAGTAATTAAATATAAAATATTGCTCCTTAAAGTTAAATAGCATAATTGTTTAATTTTCAAGGAAAAGAGCAAATTCATGAACTCAATTTGCACATGACCTTTAAACCTTAGAAATGTGCAAATAATCCTTTTGTACAAAGAATCTGATGCAAAAAGAAATCTCTCTCAAACATCTGGTGCAAAATCAATGTTTTTCAATGTGCTAATAAAGAATTGATCTTGCTAACAGATTTAGTGTTGTAAGTAATACTGTAGAATTGGGGTTTTAATTTGCAAGAGTTTCTTTGTCATAGAAAAGATGTAAAGCATTTCTGAATTTTTAAATTGCTGAAGATTTGTTGCTGATATGTTAGGAAAGAGTTAGTTTTTAATTAAAAGAAAAAAACAAAGTTTATTTTTCTAATCTTTAGTGGTTTAGCAAGTTTGTATATCAGTGTCATTGGCTATAAAACTTTAGTCATATATTGGGCCATGTGCACTGTAACACTATTACTTCCCATCCAACTTTCAAGTTAGATGCTGTTGATTGAAATCTTGCCTATACCACTCCAGTCAGGCATTTATGAAGTCCGTGGAGAGGGATCATAAGGGCAGAGTTACACCTCCAGAATCCTGATATTTTTCAGACTGGGATAAAATAAAGATTTGTAGAAAACTTTTTGATAAAAATATGGAAAAAATTTATTTAAAGTACCTATTAGTTTCAGCTAACTAAATGTTATCGATATTTTTCATGTAAAGTAGATTTATAGCTGATTTTCAGTTTGGCTGTCTTCTTCTGCTCAATATTTCAGCATTAATAATATTTGCTTGTTTAGGAACCAGGCTAAAGTGTTCATCACATTATAGAAATGAACTTTGTGGGTTTTCTCATGGGTTTTTTTTGGTTGGTTGGTTGGTTTGGTTTTAGTTGTTTTGGTGTTTGGGGTTTTTTTCTTTCATTTTTATGGATTGGGATGCCCAAAGATCATTCTGAGCAGACTGAATTAATTTGCCAAGTAATTCACAGATGATCACAGCTATATTAACTGCATTAAATGACAATATTTAGACTGGTTTTTCATTCTCTCTCCTGATTAACCTGATAGACAACCTAATTCAAAACTTCCCAGGAACATATCTCAAAGATCAAGTAATTTCTGCTTCAAAAAGTACACTGTATAATGGTTACCATGTTGTCTAAAGTTAAGAATACCTCATAGTCACAGAGGTTTTAGACTGTTTTCAGCAAGGGACTTACGTTAACAAGTCAATATCTATCACTTTTGTACTAATTTGTTTTCAGTCTCCCTTTTCCCTTCTCCTAAGTTCCATTTGCCTTTTATTTCTACATATTTCCCTAGACAACCTTCTGTTGCTGACACAGCAATACATATGCAACCAAGGGACTAAGATATAGATCAATGTCTTAAAAAAGTGAATCCTTCATATTATCCATTAAGTCAGAAGGAGAAAAACAGTACAGAACACAAGCACTTGAACTGAACAGGCTCATGTTAGAAGGCATCAATCCAGTCAGCCTTCAGCAAAATGGAGTAGGTAGCAGTAGGATTAACTGTGCTTGACAGGGAGCTGGCTCATGTCATCCTGAGGCTGCTCTTTGTCATCTTCGAGTGATTGTTCAGCTGTGAGATGTGCCTCAGAACTGGGGATGTTGGGTTTGTGTCCAAGGTGCTTTTAGTGGAGGGTGGGGGAGCTACAGAGGTGGCTTCTGTGTGAAGGTGCTAGAAGCTTCCTCTGAGTCCACAAGAGCCAGTGCCAGACAGCAAGTGTAGAGTGTGAAGAGGAAGGAGCAGCAAAGATGAACTGATCACAGTCCCCATTCCTCATCCCCTTGTCCCACTTAGGATAAGAGGTAGAGAAGCCAGGGGTGTAGATGAACCCAGGAGGTTAAGATGTTTTAAGATTTGTCTTTCCTTCTCATTATCTTAGTCTGACTTTCAAATGGCAATAAAGTAAACTAATATCCCCCCGAGTTGAGCCTGTTTTGCCAAATACAGCAATTGGAGAGTGATCTCTGCCTATCCTTATCTTGATTCAGGAGCCTTTCATTATACTTTCTCTCCCCTGTCCAGCTGAGAAGGGGGAGTGTTAGACTGGCTCAGTAGATTCATGGTGGCCAACCAAGGTTAACCACAATCTGGAGGAATGCAAAAGCCACTCCTATCTTCGGGAAGGGCAAGAAGAAAGACCCATAGGATATACAGATCAATCAGCCTCACCTCAGTCCCTATGAAAGTGATGTAGTAGCTTATCCTGAAAAACAATTCCATGCATGAGAAGGAGAAAAATACGATAGTAGTCATCATGGATCCAAAAAGAGCAAGTCATGCTTGACTAACCTGGTAATACATAATGAAAAAATTGTCTTGGTAGATGAGGGAGAGCAAAGGATATTGTTTACCTTGATTTCAGTAAGGCTGTCAGCACTGCATTTCATAATATTTTCATAGAGAAACTGAAAAAGGATGGGCTAGGTCAGCAAAGAAGTGAGGTGTATTGAAAACTGGATGAATGGTCACATCCAAAGGGTGGGGATCAGGCATATGAAGTCTAGTTGGAGGACAGTAACTATCAGCATATCTCAGAGTTAATCACTGGGTCCAATCCCATTCAATGCCTTCATTAATGGTCTGGATAATGAAGCAGAGTGTACCCTGATCAAGCTTCCTGATGACAAAAAACTGGGATACGCGGCTCATACACTAGAGGGTCATGATGCCATCCAGAGGCAGGTTGGAGAAACGGGCTGACAGAAACCTCAAGAAGTTACTGTGCATGGGAAGCTACGTCCTGCTCCTGTGGAGGAAAAACAATGTGCATCAATACATGCTGGGGACAGATTGGCTGGAAAGCAGCTTTTTAGGAAAGGGTAGGAAAGGGGGATTCTAGTGAACACCAAGCTGAACACAGGCTAGCAGCGTGCTCTTGTTGCAAAGGTGTCCAATGGTGTCCTGGGCCGCATTAAGAAGAGTGCTGCCAGCAGGTCAAGCAAGATGATCCTTCCCCTCCACTCAGCACTAGTAAGCACCTGGAGAGGTGGATTCAGTCTGAGCTCCCCAGAACAAGAGACATGTGACTATACTGGTTTCCAGCAAAGGGCCACTAAAACGGTGACACCTGTTACCTGTTAATGTAACCTGTTACACCTGTTAATGAAGAGAGGCTGTGAGAGCTGGGATCATTTAGCCTGGAGAAGAGAAGGCTCAGGGTAGATCTCATCAATGGATTCAAGTCTCTGATGGGAAGAAGTAAAGAACATGGAGCTAGACTCTTTTCAGTGGTGCCCAGTGATGAGGCAAGAAACAAGGGGTTCAAACTGAAACACAGGATGTTCCATCCGAACGTCTTTTACCATGAGAGTTACTGAGCACTGGCACATGTTTCCAGAGAGATTGTGGAGTCTTCCGTGGCCACTATAAAACTGAAGGGATTTAATTATATTCAGCTGAGTTACTAATTTCTACTTCTTTGGATTAGCTCACATATTTGACGGAAAGTATTTAAGGACAAAATACAAATGTATCTATAACTTTTTATAGTAATTATAGATGGCTTTTCTACACTTTTGTTTAAAACATATTGGATAGTTTCTTTAGCTGAAAATAGGTAATTTACTTTCATTGTTTTAAGCTTATTTACTTTCTGTTCTACCTTTCTAGAAAGTACTTTCAGTTTTTATCTTGCTGATTTATTAAAGGTTTGCTTTAGAGGCTTGCAGCAAACCTTGACAGAACATTTAATTTAAGCTCACTTGAACCCTGTCACATTTCCATGGCTTTTCATATTTCATCACTGTCAATGAATATGTGATTTATTTCAAAAAAGTTGCTTTGGTGCATTAGAAATTTTAAAACATTTTTTTAAAAAAATATTTTCTTTAGATACCTGGAAATGAAAGATTGAGCTCAATAAAACATAGTCAAAACAGGTAGAAAGTAACTTTTCTATTATTTAAAAATTTTAAAAAGCAACAAAACCTGCAAACTATTACAAAAGAAAATAGAACAAAACTAAATGAGAATTTTTTAAGTCAACCAAATTTAACGAGTAAAATAGTTACTGAATAGCACATTTTGTGGCCATTCACCATATTTATTCTCAGTGCCAGGCAAGACTTAACAATGAGCTATTCAGAGGAGTGGTTAGGGTGTTTTGGTGGATTGGGAAGCCCTGGATTTCCTCTCATTCTAACCTTTCACTCTCCTAGGCATGTCCCTTGATCATATTTACAAAGTGGGTAAATTAATTCTACAGTTATTGGACATTGCTAAAGGTAATATATTGTAATAGCTTTTCAACCAGTTTTCTAAAATAATTGTTACCTCTGTCTTGTTTTCTTTTCTAAATTGTCCTGGTAATTCCTTCTTATGAAGTCTCATTCCTGTTTTAATTTTAATTTTTAATTGAAGTCTTTCATCTAATAGCAAAAAGAAGAAAAACTTGTATTCCTCTGTAAAAGATTTTGACCTTTATTATTCCGTCTTGTCATCTAAGGATAAAGATTACTTCTTCTGTGCCAGCTCAACACTTCAAGGTGCTGTTATGGACTATTTTGTCAATGATTCACAAATTAAAGACTCTGCTAGAAGTCTTTGACATGGTAAGATATAAAAGGTATAATAGAGATATTATGGGCAATCATGACAGCTAACAGCAGTGCTCCACTGGGATTCCACTGGGTAAAAATTAGGAGTGAATCAAATGAAATCATATATTTGATTAACAGCAAATAAAATAAGCAGAACTCATTTCTAGCTTCACGGGGAGGATATGCTTGTCCTGATATCCTACAACTAAATTTAAAAAATCTGAAATTTCATCATATAACTTTGTAATTTCTGCTTAACATGTGAATAGGTTTTGGGACTGGCTATGCAAAATCCTTCTGTAAAATAACTGCAGCTAGTAATGAATACTCTGGAAAACCTGTGTCCCAAATTCTTTATTTATAAATCTGGACTTTTGCCCTTCACTTATATGTTTTTATAGATAATCAGTTCACCCCAAACTGAATTCTTTCCTCAGTGAAGAAGAGAGCAAACAGACAAAACTAAACAAGCATTTCCTTCTCGTGTGTAACTGAAATGCACAGCTCTTTTACACAGGGATGAGCAGTTTTATTCAAGGACATGAGCCCTGGCTGTTTAGAATGACTTAGACCATGGACCTGTATACTGAAAGAAGGCATCCTGCAACTCTTAATATTTTCCCTGGGGAAAAACCCAACAACTGTTAGTGATACAAATTACATCAAATAACTTGATTACTTAATATAATTAATTATATAACTTTAAAAAGTAATTGAAACAAAAATAACTTAGGGGAACCTTTAAGCTTGTCAAAAGTGGGAGAACCCAGGATATTGCAGGGCTAGGAACTGTGACTACAATGCTCTCCTGCAGGGACATAATTATTGAACCCCAGAATATTATCTCCAAGGATCAAATATTTGAGTCCTGTTTTGCTATATAAAATTTCCTGCTGTGGATTGACAGAAAAGATGACTTGAAGAAGGACTTGTTTTTCACCAATATTGCATATTATAAGGTGAGATAATATCAAAGACTGACTCTAGATGAGTACAATTTTCATGCTGCTGGACTTCCATAATAATATTTTCAGAATAGATTATGGGGTTTTTTTTCTACTTTTACAATTAATATTAATCAGTAAATGAAAAATGGATAACAATTTTCCCCAGTCTATTCAAAGAAATAACTTCTGAAATGTACCAGCCCTATTTTTAATCTTTAATTCCTAGGAATTTACTTAGATGAAAACAGATCAATTTCCTGTTGTCTATGACTTGAATGTACATTATATTTAATCCTGAATGTTAGGTGTCCATGTGTATTTTTGCATAGATATATTTACCTATTTAAAAACTTTGTATTATAACCTTCCATAGCTGTGAAGAACTCAAACTCATGAAATAGATGAATTTCATGAATTAACTTCTGAGATAAATTAAACTTCAATGTAAAGTCTTTTTCTATGGTCCTATATGCTCTAGTATGTTAAGAAGCAAAGCAAAAAAACCAAGCTGTTGTATATTCCTCAGTACCCCAGTGCAACAGTAATGAGTCCTTCTGCTTTATCCATTTTTTGTCTAATGTGCATCCTAACATCACAAAGCAAGGAGGTTCTTTGGGATTCAACCATTCAAATAATACACACAGATGTTCAAATTGCCTCCTACGATAACATCAGGTTGCATATGCTACAAAATACTAATTACAGCCCAGAGGAATAATTCTTTAAAAATTGACCTCATAAATTTTTCTTAAGGGTTTGAAACTAAAAATCCTTTGTAGTTTATGATTAACTGTATGCATAAATGAATAGTACTAAAATGGTTACATATTTTCTGAGGCCTACTAACATTGCCATACATGAAGAATAATGCATTATTCATCACTTCTATTCTGACAACACAGGGACACTCGGGATAAAAATTTTTACTGCCGTACCTATATTTTAAAGGAATAACATGTATTGCTTAGCATTCTTCTGCAATGCACAGAGAAAATTTTTGAGATTTTTTTATTCCTTTTGGAATAAATGCATATTAGAAGAAACCAAGATGATATGACCATTATATTCAAATTTTAAATACTTTTCTGATTTAAATTACTGGTTTTGAGAGAAATGCAAATTCGCAGCAATACATTTAGTTATAGCATTTATAGTTAAAAAAATCCCAAACATGAAGTAAAACCTTTCTGGTGTTAAACATTTTTTAAACCAAAAGACCGAAAGATGTCATTTCTGGAGTCAGGAGAAAATTCTGTTGAGGAAATTGTTCACTTTCTGTAAAACTTGCAAAAAGCAATGATGTTATACAGAAAGGAGAAAACTGATTTGACTAAATTCACAGAGTAAAGCAGAATCCACATGAAATCTGTGCTTGAATCATATGTGGCCACATTTGAAAAGAGTTAGTTTTTTCTATAGTACTCTATGAATGAACAAGAGTTCTTTTCAGCAATGAGAAAAATTAACTTTTATGATGCTTAACTAAAAAGGTAAAATTGCAGTTTATACTTGTTGTGGTTTTAGTAGAGGGGAGGGGGCCATAAAGATGGCTCCTGTGAGAAGTTTCTGGAGTTCTTCACCATTTCCAGAACAGCCAATCTCTGATGGCTCTGAAGATGATAGACATGTCACTGGCCATGTTTGGGCCAATTAGAAAGGTTGGTTACGCCTCTGTGATGACATATTTAAGGAAAAATCAAAACAAAATGTACACGCAGCTGCTTTTAGTTAGAGAAGGAGGAGGATGTGAGAACATGTGAGGGAAAACATTATGGAGACACCAAGGTCAGTGGAGAAAGAGGGAGAGGAGGTGCTCTAGGCTCTGGAGCTGAGATTCCTCTGCAGGCCGTGGTGAGCCCATAGTGAGGCGGGGTGTCCCCCCTGCAGTCCATGGGGTCCATGAGGGATGCAGAGCCACCTGCAGTCCGTGGGTGAGGTGCCAACATTGGAGCGGGAGATGTCGGAAGCCGCAGCAGCCATGGAAGAAGCTGCAGGAGCCGTAGATGCCCAGAGAAGCCGTAGCAGGTGCAGCCCAGTGAGAGACAGAGACTGAGATAAAAGTCCCGCAGTTTGTGAAGGAGGTGACCACGCTGAAGCGGGTGGATGTCGGAGGAAACTGCAGTCCAGGTGGGAGACCCGGTTGGAGAGAGAGGGGCCCCCTGCTTCCATGCTGGAGCAGTTTGTCCTTGGAGGACTGCATTCCATGGACAAGAAAAACCACGCCACAGAGGTTCACAGAGAACTGTCTTTCGAGTGAGGGACCCCACAGCGAAAGCAGAGGAAACAAACTCCTCTCCCTAAGCAGGGGAAGAAGATCTTAGAAATGGACTGACCTGAACCCCCACACCCTGCCCCTCCTTGCACTGTTGGTGGGAGGGAGGGAGGGGTGGGGAGTGGAAAGAAAAGTGTCTTTTAAAAGTTTAGTTTATTTCTCATATCCCCCTTCTAACTCTGGTAGTAATAAATTTTCACTTTTGCAACTTTTAAGCTGAGCCTAGTTTGTCCTTGGAGCGTTTTCTCCCGGTTCCTTATCTCAACTCATAGACCTCTGAGTTAATTCCCTTGGTTTTTTTCTCCTCTCCTTTCCTCATCTGCCCAGCTGTGGCAGGGTAGGGAACGAGTGAGTGGCTACCGTGAGTGCCTGGCACTTAGCCAGGATCAAAACCATGACAATACTTTTGACCAGAAATTCATTATTATTTTATTAATTTTTATTTTAAGTATTTATTATATTAAATAAGGGATATTTAAAGGACCTAAATGATCTTTGAGATGGGCAGGCAAAGTTGCAAAGTAACATTTTCTATTGTCTCCATTGGTAATATAATAATGTGATTATTCTAACAGTAAAAATAGTGACAGAAAAATCTATTTAAAATATGAAAATCATTTTAAATTTCATTCTAAAACAACGTTCTGACACCACAGACATCCAGACCTGCATAGTTGGATTCTATATGCTTTGTAAGAATAAGCAAAAATTCCCCAATGTGTAAGTGTTTGTGAAAATAAAATCAGGTAATATTAGAAGAGTGACTGCTTTTTTGCATTTGCTAAACTTGAATATGTCAAATTCAGTTTTGAAAGTGTGGTTGTCAAAGTGCTGCATCTCTTTACTTAGAGATCTCATTTCTAGACACTAATAAATATGAGCCATTTTAATCTTTTTTTAGTTATGACAAATGTCATGGGGAAAAAAAATTACTTTATTTTTTCAGTTCCATTTTTATTATTTTTCGTCTGACCTCCAAGTCCCTGAAACTCATAACTGTACAGTCAAACCAAGTTTGGTGTCACAATTTTAGAACAAGTGATGTCACAATAAATTAAGGAATGCAAAGATAAGTTATAACAGCATGTGGATATAAGAGAAAATAATCTAGATATAGATTCTGTAGATTCAAGGATCCTGAGGAGAAAGAAGATTATTAAATATAAACATCCCAAACTTAAGCAACCCAGATCATAACACTATTGTTATATCATAGCTGTGGGATTTCGTCCAGGTATTGAGACTCATTTTCCCTACCATTCTGTTTCTTATAATTTGAAGTAGGGGTAATACTCTTTTAACCTTTAACCATTTGATAATTATTTTCGCTTTTCTTTCCTTCCACTAGCTTGAAGCTACTGTCAGTCATGTATTTCAAAACATATTTCATTGTGTTTTACCCTTCAGATAATGAGGTTTCCACATTGTCCACAGAAAACTCTTTGGCTGTGAAATTCATCAAATCATACAATCGTTTTGGTTGGAAATGACTTTAAAGATCCTCTAGTTCCTACCCCGCTGCCATAGGCAGGGACACCTTCCACTATACCAGGTTGCTCAGATCCCTACCCAACCTGGCCTTCAGTACTTCCAGGGATGGGGCATCCACAACTTCTCTGGGCAACCTGTTCCACAGTCTTACCACCTTCAGAGTGAGCACTTTCCTCCTTATCGCTGATCTAAACCTACCCACTTTCAGTTCAAAGTTTAATTACTCCTTGTCCTATCACTGCATGCCCTTCATGAGGCCCAATTTAGGTACTGGAAGGTGGCTTATGATAAAAGTAATATTCATTAAAATGCAGTTAAGGAAAAATGTAAAAAAGATGTGAATGATTAAGACTGATAACTTCAACAATATAGTTTGTGTAGTAAGCTAATTTATTGAGAGTACTTAGGTATACAACAGTGAGGGAGAAAGACATTATTAAGAATGCTTATGTTAAATTCCTGCTTTGTTCAACTGATTAAAATGGGCTTGTTTGAAAACTTTTCTCGTAACTCAGGCGTACAACTTAGATGTCTGGAATTATGTGGTATAAATATTCATGATTATATTCATCATGTAAATATGTCATCCTGCATATTTGTATTTTTGGAATAAATTATTCATAAACATTAAAGAAAACAAAATGGGTAATGTATTACACTAATAGAAGTCTCAAAAAACCACACTGAGTTTTGTAACTTAGATATACTACATACCCACTCATGAAAATGGTAACAGATCAGTGGCTTGATATAACATCAAGGAGTAAAAATACAGCAAAAAAACCCCCTGTCTCTTCAAGAAAGAATGGAAACCAGAGTAAAGAAATATACTACAGAAACATGCTAAATACTAAATATATATAAAGAAATACACTGAAGAAATATACTAAAGTATAGAATGGTGGAAGAGAATGAACAGTCTTGTTTCTTCCCTTTTTTTGGACTTAAATAGAAAAAAAATACTTTTAGTGCTTGCTCGTAAGAGCTTTATTTTGGCATGTATTTTAGAGGAAGGGGGAATAACACTCTGTGTATTCAACTGTTCTATTTCACTAAAATTGTGTAGTTCAACCAGTTCTGACTAGTGTTGTCAATTTCTATGCATGTATGAAAATTTTCCTGTGACAAAATTTGAGAGAACTGTCCTTTTTTTTACACTTGTCCTTCCTATACTCCTCACAGATATTTTCAATGAAACTTTTGTTACTGCCTCTTTTGTATCTCATAAATTGGTTTTAATATATGCAAGAAAACTTTTTACAGTGAAAGAAGCACTTGGTGTTTCAGATTAAAACATCAGGGCAGATATGCTGATAAACACATTTCTTTCCTCCAGGAAATTAGCTTTTATACTTGACCTAGCAACAGGACACCAAATTAATTGTTTTCCATAAGGGTTATTAATCACAATTGAGACAATTTCCCATAATATGCTACCACAGTAATTGAATATTGCCATTCACTTTGGATACAATTATAGTCACAGAGCAAAGTTAAATACTGCAGACAGAAAAGTGTGTGAGTTTTTGAAGATGATCCATGCACTAATTGCTAGGCTATGATGGTATTTTCATTTATTATAGACTGTTCAGCTGATGCCTGAGAGATGGAGGCTACCTAGAACAGAGGCTAGACAAGATTAAGTGAATAAAATGGGTATTTATTGAAGGGCCTTTAATAGGTACACCTTGGGCAGACAAAAGCCCTCTCCAGGAGAGGCTACACCCAAGATGGACCCTGGGTCACGAGTTTTCTACATTTTTATAAGTTTTGATCAATTTACACATCAGGGTTAATTGTCCAATTACAGTTTCAGATGATGATGTAATTCACCCCAAGTCTGACTCCCCTTTTAGATCTTTAGTTTACATACTTTGAGGCCTGGAACAGCAAGGTGTCCTTGAGTCCAGGCCTAGAGAGGATTTGTTATGTCTAACTAGAATGTGAGAGCAGGAGTTAACAGACTATATGGAGTTTTAGAGCTACACTAAAGCAGTACAGAGTCTAAGAAATATAAAAGCTAAATCTTAAGGCATCACAACCATTAATTGTGTGTGGTGATACAGATCACTGGTTTTTCTTATTGAACAAATTACAAAGGTTAACTGAACATGAGTTTAAAAAAAAGTCAAGTTATGAATAAATAAATTACACAATAATATGATTTAAACTTATTGACAAACTGTACTTATAATAAAAACCCCAAAAGACTACAAAGAGGTGTCTATAATTGGCTCAATTTTTTAAAATAAAGGTTTAGTATATCAGGCCACAAACAGGGAATAAATAAAGCTGATCCTTTGTATTTTATATACTTAAAACTTTTGGTGATAAAAAAGATTTCCTTCACAAGTTAGTGCTCAGAACTAAGCCACAGCTAGTCTTGAGATTTCTTTTAGTGAGCTACTGGACTCAAAGGTACTACCTTGCTCTATGCAACGTATTTTCCTGGTTAATATTTGTTATTAAACATAATAGCATAATAAAATCATGTCCAGCTCCTGAATTTCAGATACTTGAGGTACCCCAATACATTGGTATACTTTGAAATATTGAGCAACCTTTGGTAGGCTCAGTATTCTAGTTTTATGAATGATTAGAGATAGCTGTTTTTCAAATAATTTAATCTGTTTAATATGGGACAAGATTTAATACCAACATATGCTAATATTTGAAATTCATCATGTAGTCTATTTGTAAGAGTGAAATAAAATTTTGAATGCATAACCACTGGTTTTATTTATGAATAGTTGAGTAAATACAATTTTGAGGAAATCAAATTACATAAGTGACCAGAAATACCGGAATTTTACTGTTTTACTTAACGCAGTTAGATACTTTTCTTTTTTTGTAAAAAATATGAACTTAAAAGCTTCTTAAAACAACATCTTGAATATAATTTATTCTGAAAGAAAATACGTTAATTTTTTTTAAATGCTAAGGTAATCATATATCTTTAAACCTATCAATTTTAAAGAAATGCACACATCTAGAGAATTCATAAATACAGAGAAGCAAAACTGAAAACAAATTGTATGCTGAAGCGAGCATCTGTGTCTGAAGTTTAGACCAAAAGTAATAATGTGAAGACAAACATGACTAAAGCATTAGAAAATTTCAATATATATTTCAATTTCAGTGCCAGCTTTGCCGATATTTCTTTAATCTATTGACTTTACAAATTTTGTACTTCCCATATTTATATAACCAGCATCATAGTGTCAGGATAACTTTTTAAAATCTTTTAATAGCAAACAACATGTTTGGATTTTACTATGTGGTATGTGCCTACATCCTACATACTTTGTAGTTTTCCCTATTAGCCACAATGGTCTACTATATTGAACTGTCTCTTGCATCCACTGACCTGAGCCATCACATCTCTGCTGCCTTGTCATTAAAGCTGCTCTCCACTCACCTTCGTTTCAGTCCTAAGGGTTGTTATCCGAAAACTCCTTGTAACGCCTGCAGTGTACAACTTTAAGCCAGCTCATTCCACCAACCAAAGCAAAAGTCACAGAACACCAGAAGCCAAGGCTATGAAAACACCATCTCAGGAAAATCACAAACTCAGGAATCTGGTGGCAGCTGTTGTGACAAGTTCATCCTGCTTGATGAGGAAGTTCTTTTTTACCTTTTTTTTTTTAATGCTATTTACACATAGATAGCTTTGAGTCTGTTATATGCAGTATCTATCATGAACTTGTGTGTGATGGGAATAAAATTAATTATTGTCACCTTCTATGTAGTACTGTGACTGATACTCAAGCCTAATGTGTTCTTCACCAGTTGATTATGGGTTGTTTAATGTCTAGTATTCACTTGTAGAAGATGCCTGGTTGATACTTTAGCCCTGCCTGTCCTAACAACCTTAAATCTTGGATTACCTGCTTGCTGAGAAAAATATTTTGAAGATGTTGCCCCTTACAGCAAGACTTTCAGAAGGAGGCTGTAACTGCATAAAATTTGTCATCACAGAAATGTCAAGTACTAAGTCTGTGAAGAAACTGGTGTACATCTGGCAAATCTGTATTCAAAAAAATAATAATATCCATTTTTTAATTCAATTTTGTATTATATATTATCATCTGTTACTGCAAACATCACCTATGATTTGCAGGAGGTTCAATTACTAAATCATAACAAATCTTCAGGTTTTATCAAATAAGCTATAAAATATATATATTTAGACACACCATTGTGAGGAATCTATTTTCATTGGGGAAAAATCAAGTAACAAATGAAGCTAAGAAAAAATTTACCGAAACCTGTAGGCACATAACATTTATGATCAGTTTGTTCCTAACCCCACAGAAATAATTTTACTTCATGACCTTGAAAGTATGTTTTGTGGGTTGTCATACAGTGAAGCCACTTTATTGCTACAAAAAAGCAAGATACTGTAGAGACCTTTGCAACTCCTGTTGAGTTATATGACTAATCCTAATACAATTTCCCTTTTCTATGTACAATTTCTTTTTCATATTTGTTACGTTGTTCCACAGGGTCTACTTTTTTCAGATCAAGTTTTTCTATAAAAATGAATGGGAAGGGGAGGGGAGAGGGTTGTGTTTTGCTTTTACAGAAATACTTCATATTGAAATAAAATAAAACCATTCCAGCATTTAGCTCCAGTGAAATCAAAGGAAGACACCCAGTTACGTTCAGCATGAATAATATTTCATTAGAAAACCCTTAGCAATAATGGAATTATAGAATACTTCAGTATAAAGGGAGCTGAGCTTGGAAGAGAATTTAGGACATCTTTTTTCCAACCTTTAGCATAAAGTAGGACCAGCTCTGAGATAACACAGGGTTGCTCAGTACTTGATCCAGTTGGCTCTCAAACATCCCCCAAGGATGGAGACTGAACAACCTCTCCGAGCAGTGTGGTCAGCTGCTTGCTTGTTCTCTTGAGGACAGTGTTTTTCCTTCTATCCAGCTGGACCATTTCCTTGTTTCAATATATGTAAATTTCTCACATCCTTTTCCCACCACTGTGAAGGAGCCTGGTTCTGCCTTTTTGATGGCCCTTCCCATAGGTGCTGTCAGCTTTCTGTAGGGACCCCTCAAAGCTTTCTCTTTTCCAGGCTAAACAATCCCATCTTTCTCAGTCTCTCCTGATAACCTTCTACTGCATTCACCCAGTCTATCATCATTATTGACTGGGGTGTCCCTGAACTGGGCACAGGACTTTAGATGCAGCCTAAGGTTCTATGAAGAAAGTGGGGTAATCACTCCTCTTAATCTCCTGGCTGGGTTCCTAGGGACAGCCCAGGACCCTTCTGGTCTTTGATGCCAGAGCACACCAGGACCTTCTCAAGAGAGCTGCTGCCCAGCCAGTCAGACCCCAGCTTTTGATGCTGCAAGGGAATTTCTGCCTACCCAGCAGCAGGATTTGGTATCGGCCTGTGCTGAATTTCATGAACTTACTGACTAGCAGCCCATTCTTTCAGCCTCTCCCGATTCTCCTACATGGCAGCTCTGCTGCAGACAGTATGAACTGGCTCCCCTCCTTCTCCTTACCCCTTGCCTGCCAATTTGGTGTCATCTGGAAGTGATGAGTACACACTGTTACCTTTTCCATGCTGTTGATGGAAGACAGACTCCTCCAGTTTTTTGTGACCACTAGGTAGAAAAAGACTTATTAACCATTATCCTCCAAGACAGGTCTTCCAAGCTATATTTTATCCATTTAGCTGTCTGCTCATCCAGACCATAATTTTCTAACTTGGATACAAAATCATCCACGATATATGAATAATAACTTCTTTAAGCTAAATACTTATCAACTGAAGCTCATTAAAACTGCAGAAAAGATTAGCACAACATAATCATGACAGGGAAAGAATGCTAGAAAAAAAATAATAAATTTCCTATCTGAAAATCTGCAATTACATTATCATAACAACTATCTAAAATCAGACCTAATGGCTCTGAAGTGTTTCAGGTTATTAGTACAATTATATATATTGTATTATTATTTATGGATATGTATTTTTTAGAGAAATTTCTTGTTAGTAAACCATGGATTGTAATATATTTATTAAAACTTAACCTTTATCAGACCAAGGAACGTGTTCACTGATGAGGTATAGAGTAAGATGGTCACTTTCCTGTGTTTTCTGTATCCCAGTGACTATCTAAACCATACTGGGCTTTAGAGTTCAGCAGAAAATTACTTAGGAACCACTTTTTTTTCATGTTATTGGTAAGAACAGAATAGAACATTTACTGCTTTAAGATCAGTGGCATTCGAGCATCTCCTCTTTCTCCTGGTATTGTTGTACAACTGACACCATATTCATTAGATGCTATTTTTTTTTTTTTTTGCAGACATTTGGATACAAAAATCTCCTTGCTGAATGTTGATTACATATTTCCTGAATCTGTGTTATTCTTACAGGGTAATTTTCTGAAGGACATGTGTTTGGGGCCCTTAAAGTGCCACTTAAAAATACAGAAATGCAAACATTTGGAAACATAGTCTTAGATCATTTTGCAGTACGATATGTATTCGGGTTTATATACTTAGGGATTTACTGAATTTCGTTGTTACTTACTTAGCATGTGGTTCCTTCCAGTTTTGAAATAAAGTGAGATGATCTGTGGTCTCAGAAGAACATCATGCAAGCTTCACAGTTTTGCCATGCAACCTAATGAAACTCAGTGATTTTGATTGATTTTCATTTTCCATTTTTTACTTTTTTCTGAACCAGAAACTCAAAGTGAACCTTGAAGAAATGGTGGGATAGGAGGTGCCAACCCACATGCATCAGACCTGAAGAAAATATTCACACCAATATCTGTGAAACAAAACTATGAAGTTTCACATACAGCTGTCTGCAGAATACATTTTGTCAGGGCCCTGAAGCATCAAAATTTTTATTTTTTCTTTGTGGACCATATTTACCATCTCTGCATCATCTTTGTACATTTCCTGTTATCCACTGCAGAAAGTTAGGCAGACTCAGAGGACCCTTGATGTAGTTTTGAGAACGCTCTTTTAAGAAAAGCAAAATAATTACATTTGATCAAGTTCACTCTGCATCTTTTAATGAAAATTTGTGTAAAGCTAATAATTGCAATATATTTTTGAAATTCAGATGCCAGGATTGTATTTTTAATTCACTAAATCCTTGATCTAATATAGAAATATTGAAAAATTTTAAGTAGTTAATAAATAGCATTATCGTACTTTCTAAAAGGCATAGATACTTTTCTGAAGACTGTTGGAAGGTTGCAATTGCATGTATCATACATATCATATATTGCTTAAACAAGGACATTTTCATATCCAAGCGAGTAGGTGTATTTATAGATACTGTAGGTAAAGCCAGTCATGGGGGTGGGGTGTGGGGAAAGGCAGAAAAAACCCTCTCACAGACTGTGTTCAGATGTAAGAAAGAAAGGATGTGAGCTGGAAATCACAGACATTAGGTAATCAAGGAGCAATGGGAATATTACATGCAAAAAATCTTGTCATCTTAAAAATATTTGATTTCAAAAAATAATAAAAGAAAAATCAAAGAAAACTAGTTGTGTCAAACAATAAGTGAGATAATAGAAAATAAGTTAATTGCCTACTTTTTTATAATTATGAGCTTTAAGTGATTGCTGAACAAAGGCTCCAGTGGGTAGTCTCTTACTTTTTGTCACTTGCTATTTGATTTGATCTATTTAATAAAATTTTATTTAGAGAATTTATGATTGAAAAAGAAATGCAAGATTCTTGAGTTGAAAATAATTCTGTGTTCTGTAAGTGAATAAAGCATAAAAACTTTCCTGTTTAGCAGTAAATTGAGATTATTTTCATTCCTGTTTCTTAGTAATATTATAATCTATGCATTTTCTTTGTCATTATATTGTTACAATTTTATTTGTCAAAGTACCAGAACTTAGATCCACTTCAAAATGCTAAATAAGTAAAAAATAAAGCTTTAATTGTTCCAATGTTACTGTACTTCATACATGACAAGAATGTGTTGAGTTTCACCACAGGTGCTGCAGCTTGTTGCAGACATTTACAATAAATATTTTTACAGTCTAGTTTGTTCTTTCTCATATTTTAGCAGCTTATTACATGCATATATATATATATATATATATGCACACACATATATAAATATTTTCTTAACAAATACTACATATGCAGGAACCAAGTAAGCTCACAATATGCTCTTGGTAATAGTCTGCAAGTTTAGAACACCTCTTTATGGGACTCGGACTTCTTATTAAAATTCAATTACTTGGATTTCTCTTTTCTAATTGTTCAAATCCAATCAAAAAAGGGGATTTATGTGTCATAATCCTGAGCCCTGAAATGTTTATGTTTAGAATAGTACACAGATTCGAGTAAAGCCTTTAACAAGGCCTGATCAAAGCCTCGTGCCAAAGTTTGAACTTGAGAAACAAGCAAGATAAATCCCAACAAGCACTAAGACAAGAGCCATACAAGCTCTCTTCATGTAAAGAGTAATCATGTAAAAAACTGGTTGTCTAAGTCTTCACTGGGAAGGCAATGTGAAGAACTGTGGTTTAGATCTTTCTTCTACCCTTGTTTTAACCTGTTTGTATGGAAAACTCATTACCATTTACTCATTATCATCAGAAGTTAGAGGGAGTCTCTCAAGGAGACTAGAGACGTGTTGCTTTCTTTCTGAAAAGATTATATCCACCACTTGTCACTGCAAATTGTTGTCTTAAAAAGAATTCTGGGTTAATTTGTTGAGATAAGTAAGCCTGGGACCAAAGATCATCAGGTTTAATAACTGGATCTTTAGTCAGCAACATGAGGATAACTTTTCTAATCCATGGACTACTCTGCATTTTGCTTTAAAACAGGATTAAATTAATTGAATACAGGTATTCAGAACTGGAATTATCATCATTATCTCCTCTTTCAGAGTAATTTTAAAAGAATTTGACAGCTACTACTGCATTTTTCATAGGTCCACCTCATTAGGCTACCCTGAACACTCATCACATCAAATGTTTTAGAAAATAGAGATAGAGAACTACTTGTTTCAAGAATTCAAGGAATATTTTACATGAATAAAGCATTATGTTTGCTAAAGTGTCTTAATCTGTTCACAAGCAGAATCTTTCATGACTAATGTCTTTCTGCATGGAAACATCCCTTTGTAAATACAGAACTTCCCAAGATAAATGTAGCTGATCTCCAAAATTGGGTTTAGGAGATCATAGTTTTTAGGTGTCCATGTCTCTTTTTGAAATATATTCTGTCCTGCTCCTATAAAATCAAATCTATTTAACACAGGATATTCCTATTTTAAAACATTTCTACTTGTATCACCTCTTAAATGTAGTACCGTTTTTTTTTAAAAAGAGACTCAGTGTAATTGTAGTTAGCCTAATCATAAGCTAACTTGAATTTTTCAGCACCACCATTCTTTTAAACATTTTAACCTATGCTTCTAGTTACACTGTAAGAAAAGCAAAAAAGAGCCCCTAGGCTCTATGTCTATTTCTGTGAATAAGGCAATCACCATTTAAAAGTGGTAGTTGCTGCCTTGAGTCTACCAAAGACTGTAATGAAAGAAAATCATTCAAGTTTGAAATCTACAAAGGTCACTAAATAAATTAAATCTAGGTTTTTCTCTTTGAGTAAACTAAGAGAAGAGCATTCAGATCACAGCTCCCTCCTAAAGCTAATGCTAATTTAGGTGAATTATCCCTGAGAGATTCAAAGGAAAGTGATTTCACAAACTTTAGAACTAATGGGATGCATTCTTAATGCTGATATAAATGTACCATCTTCCTGGTTCAGCTTTGTCCTTTTGCAATAGAAAGGTCCTTTTATCACCTTTTGGTCTCATAATCCCAAATCATGCTGAACACTTAAACTATTCCATTAATTCTTGCTGTCCTTTAAAACACCTAAAATTGCTGATTCTTAGTGTCCTTCAAACTATTTCCTAAAAAATTAAAAGGGAAGTAGGATGATTTGTCATTTTAGATGT
>VYZT01038910.1:3965-16052 GCA_013400735.1 Pomatostomus ruficeps | reverse complement strand
AGCGGCCCGCCCGGGGCGCCGCCGGTGCGCGAGCTGGGCGCCGTGCCGCCCGAGCTCACCGCCAGCCGCCAGTCCTTCCAGAAGGCCATGGGCAACCCCTGCGAGTTCTTCGTGGACATCATGTGAGGGGGAAAGAGAGAGAGAGAGGAGGAAGTGCCTTGGAGACTCCGCACGCCGGGCACGGGGGGTTTGGCGCGCGCGGTGGAAGAGGCTCGGCCGCGTCGCATGCGGCGCTGTCCGCGCGCGCGGAAAAATCGACAAACGCAACGGAAAAAAACACAAAAAAAAGACAAAAAAAAATTTTATAAAAATTCCACCCCCCTGCCAACAACAACAAGAAGGAAATCTCCTGGGATTGTTAAATATCAGCGAATCGATGGCGTCTTTTCTTCGTCTTCATTTCGTCGCCCTCCCCGTCGCGTTCCGGATTGTGGATGGCTGGTGTAATATTCGCATCTTAACGAGCTTTGGTCGTTGTGGCACCTACTTCCGTGGAGTTGATGTCTCTCTCTTTTCGGGCTGATCGGAGGACTCTTTGTTTCCCGTGACTTCTGAATTCCCCACAATGCATAGGAGCACTTTTGATTTTTTCCCCCCTGCTTTTTTTCTCTGGCGAGGACAAAGCGACTGCTGGCCGGTATCTGGGATACTTGCTGGGAATGCTGTTCCTCGGATGCACCCGCAGCTCCGAGCACCCGCAAACGCACGGCAAGGAGCAGGATCCGACCGATTCCTGGAGGAGAACAGAGTTGTGGCTGCCTTCTGCTGACTAGGGAGTATCAATCGATCTTTCTTGGGTTCTTCGAGGGGTTTTTGGTTTGTTTTTTTTAAAGATATTCTATCAAGGGAGTGCTGGAGTCTTGCTACTGTATGTGTGCGTTGTGCAGAACTTGTAAAGTTGTTTTCTTCGATTATTTCCCGATTTCCCAACGGTGATTTTCCAGCTGCGGTCGGTTCCTGGGCGTTTCAGCCACACCGCTGCTGCCAGGCGTGGCTGTTCCTGCTGGATGGGCGCTCGCTTGCAGGTTGGAGGAGTTATTCCCACAGAAACAGGAAAAATCCTGCATTTCTGTTCTGCTAAAACTGCAGCTGTTCCCTTTTTGGGGCTGTTCGCCCCATTCCGGGTCAATCCTGGCTCCCCCTGGACGTGGCTTTGTTGTGATCCCTTTTTCCTTCCTCTTTTCTGGTGAAACAGAGCCCTGGAGATGTCTGATCCCCTCACAGCGTTACCCAGGGAGCGTTTCTGTGGGCAGGGAGGTGTGAGGGTGTTTGAGATCCCAAAAAACACAAAAATCAATCCTGACCCCGGCCCCGAGTGAGAGCCACTGAAGCAGCTGCTGCTGAACATCCCCAGGATTGGATTTCTGGGTTTTTTCTGCTCTCGGGCTGTGGAAGGTAAATTCAGGAATTTTCAGTGACATTAAAAAGCTTTTTTAGGGTGGCAGGAGGAGAGAGCAGAGCTGTTTAATGGGACACGAGCTGCAGCCGCTCTGGAGTTCCCCCTCAGTGAAATCCTCTCCTGGGAGATCCCTGCTGCTGCCAGGAGTTGGGACAGGTGCTTTAAAATCAGTTTTTACTGTAAATCAGCATTTTCTTCACTGGTGAGGAGCTGCTTTGGGGTCTGCTCTGTGCTTTTTGGGTGAATATCCGAGGTGGATGTGAGGAGAGAACGTTTTTCTCACCATGCACGCACAGTCAGTCAGAAAACTGACTCCAAACTCTCCTTTTCAATCTGATTTTTCACTTTTTTCCTCTTCCCCACCTCTGTGTGCAAACACCTCCCTTTGTCAGAGATCCCAGACATTTGTGTTGACGGGAGATTGAATTTCTCCTTCCCCAGGGAGCCAGGCATTGGGGAACTGTCTCACTCAGCCCATTCCTGGGCTTTTAAATTAATTTTCTTTACCAAAACCTCCCCAAAAGCTGCCCAGGGTTTTTGAAAGCAGAGCTTTCATCACCGTCCGTGGCTCCTCCAAAGGAGTGGCCCTGGCTAAAACTTGGTTTAGGACCTTTCTTCTCCTCCCTCCTCCTCCCAGCTGCACACCCGACCTGGTAAATTCTGAAATTCTGAGTTAGAGCGATGAAACAAATCAGGGTGAAACGATGGTGGAATTCTGCTCTGTCTCCAGGAGACGCCGCTGAGGAGTCTGTGACTTCACTGACAATCACTGCTGGTTGTGCTTTTAAATTAATTGACGCTTTCCTGGCCTCTTACAAAAATTACGATTTCTCTGGCCCCGCTTTGTCTTAAGGCAGAACTCGGAGCTCTGGGAGGATAAAAAAAAAAATTAAAAAAAATCTCCTTTTAATATTTCCAGCAGGGATTAAATCTGAGGGCTGAGCTTTCCCCCGTGCTGGATTTCCTGGTGTCTTTCCCAGAGCTGCAGTTCACACACCTGCTGGGGGGGTTGGTTTGGGGTTTTTTTTGTTTTGTTTTTGTCTCGTGGTTTTGCTGTTGGCAGAAACTGTTCCGTGTCTTGCTGGTCTTTGCTGCTACGTTGAAATGTTCATGTTCTGAAGGTGTGTTTGGTCACTCTGGAAGGAGGCTGGGAATGCCTGACACGGGTTTGGGAGCCTGGGAATGCCTGACAGGAATTTGGGGAGCGTTTGCTGAGGGATCCAGGCTGGAGGATCCCAGGTGGAGGATGCCCCTGGAGGCTCCTGCTGCTCCCAGAGGGATCCAGGATGGGGAATCCTGGGTGAAGGATGTTCCTGGAGGCTCCTGCTGTTCCTGGAAGGATCCAGGGTGAGGAATCCCGGGTGGAGAATGCCCCTGGAGGCTCCTGCTGTTCCTGGAAGGATCCAGGGTGAGGAATCCCGGGTGGAGAATGCCCCTGGAGGCTCCTGCTGTTCCTGGAAGGATCCAGGGTGAGGAATCCCGGGTGGAGAATGCCCCTGGAGGCTCCTGCTGTTCCTGGAAGGATCCAGGGTGAGGAATCCCGGGTGGAGAATGCCCCTGGAGGCTCCTGCTGTTCCTGGAAGGATCCAGGGTGAGGAATCCCGGGTGGAGAATGCCCCTGGAGGCTCCTGCTGTTCCTGGAAGGATCCAGGGTGAGGAATCCCGGGTGGAGAATGCCCCTGGAGGCTCCTGCTGCTCCCAGAGGGATCAGGATGGAGGATCCCCGGGGAAGGATGCTCGGGGTGTTGTGCAGCTGCTCCTGGAGGCTCCTGCAGCTCCCAGAGGGATCCAGACTGGAGGATCCCAGGGGAAGGATGCTCTGGGTGTTGTGCAGCTGCTCCTGGAGGCTCCTGCTGCTCCCAGAGGGATCAGGATGGAGGATCCCCGGGGAAGGATGCTCGGGGTGTTGTGCAGCTGCTCCTGGAGGCTCCTGCAGCTCCCAGAGGGATCCAGACTGGAGGATCCCAGGGGAAGGATGCTCTGGGTGTTGTGCAGCTGCTCCTGGAGGCTCCTGCTGCTCCCAGAGGGATCCAGGGTGAGGAATCCCGGGTGGAGGATGCCCCTGGAGGCTCCTGCTGCTCCCAGAGGGATCCAGGGTGAGGAATCCCGGGTGGAGGATGCTCCTGGAGGCTCCTGCTGCTCCCAGAGGGAGCAGAGCCCCTCCTGAACCGTGCAATACTCAACAGCCGCTGTGGGCAGCACCAAAACCTGAATTTCCCTGCCAGCAGAGAGGATTTTTGCCAAATCTCCAGTTCCCAGAGGCAGGAGAATTCTCAAATCCCACCCTGGGCTTTCAGTGCAGGTGTCTGTCCAGCCAGGGGTGCTTGGAGCTCCCTGTGGATCCGTTTCCTGTGGGCACAGCGTTCCCTGCAGGAATTCTGCCAGGTGGCAGCAGGAATTGTGCAGGTGACAACAGGAATTTTTCCAGGTGACAGCAGGAATTCTGCCAGGTGACAACAGGAATTTTTCCAGGTGGCAACAGGAATTGTGCCAGGTGAAGGGTTGGGGGCTGCAGTGCTGCACACCCAGCTGTTCCTCCCCTGAAATTCAGTTTTGATGGGATTCCCCCGGGCACCGGAGCGCTCCGAGGTTCTGTGCCGGGCAGGGAAACGCCCTGGGAGCAGCAGCCTGGAGGAATTGGGACGTTTTTATCCCGAAGTTTTGAAGATTTTTATCCTCCTCCGCCGGGGCCGAGCTCAGAGCTCTCCCATCCCTCAGCTGCAGCAGCAGGGGTGGCTGAGGATCCTGCATTTCCCTTTTCCAGGGAGAGGAAATCTCGGGGATTTCATCTCCCCCCCAGCAGGCAGGGTCTGCAGGGCTGCTCTCTCCCCCCGGGATTCGAACTCTGAGGAATAAATTCTTTGGCAAACAGGGTTTTAATTAAACTACCAGTTAAATTATCAGTCTTAATTAAAAGCACGCTCTGGTCCCTCACTCCTGCTCCTGCTTTTCCAAGGAACAGCCCCCTGGACGTTTTTTCCAAAGGTTTGATCGGCTGGCGAGCAGCGATGCACAAAACGTTGATTTTCACGATGATTTTTGTTCTCTCCGAACGGGCAGTCCCCTCCTGAGACTTGACAGCTCATGGGTTGATGTAATTCTTTATTTTTTGGGGGTTTTTTTTGTTTGTTTGGGTTTTTTGTTTTGTTTTGTTGGGGTTTTTTGGGTTTTTTTTGTTTTATTTTGCATTTAACTGGATTGTAACAAGATCGACTTAAAATGATTAATTCTAATCAGTGATTAGAAAGACCTGTAAAGATTTTTTCTGTACAGTAGAGGAACAAAGTGACACGATTTTAAATAATGAAACCCCCCCAGAAATTGGTTCTGCTCCAAGAGTGACCTCTCATTAGCATGGACTGCACTGTTCCCCTTCGATGTCTCTGGCGGAATTGAATTCTTTTTTTGTAGATATTGTATTAAAACCCAAGTGTCTGTATAGTTAATATATAGCTGCTTACGTGTAAATGCTATTTTAAACACTAAAAAGCTTTTAATTTTATGTGATAACCGCAGTGTGTGTGTGTGTTCAGTTCTTTGCAGCGTTTCGTCATCAAATATTTCGGAGAAAATCGATTTAAATCTTATTTTTCCCTTGCTGCTGAAGTTTGTTCGGGTGCTGGTGGGACCTCCAGATTCTGAATTTGAGATTTAAAGGTCTTTTCCAGCCTAAATAATTCTGATTTTCCAGCCTAAATAAAAATAATTCTGATTTTCCAGCACAGCTTGGTGAGGCAGATTCCCCAGCTGGTGCAGATCGCACAGCAAGGGGAGAGTGAAATCGCATTGAAATAAATAAATCCCAATATTAACTGCTCAGAATTTAAGTGGATATTAAATGCTCAAAATTCAGGTGAATATTAAATTATCAGAATTCAGGTGAATATTAAAATACCAGAATTCAGGTGAATATTAAATGCTCAAAATTCAGGTGAATATTAAAATATCAGAATTCAGGTGAATATTAAATAATCAGAATTTAAGTGAATATTAAATGATCAGAATTTAAGTGGACATTAAATTATCAGAATTTAGGTGAATATTAAAATATCAGAATTCAGGTGAATATTAAATTATCAGAATTTAAGTGAATATTAAATGCTCAAAATTCAGGTGAATATTAAATGCTCAAAATTCAGGTGAATATTAAACGATCAGAATTTAGGTAAATGTTAAATTATCAGAATTCAGGTGAATATTAAATAATCAGAATTCAGGTAAATATTAAACGATCAGAATTTTGGACAGCCTTTTCCTGCAGGGCCCGGTGGAGTTAAATCAGATTTTTTCCCTTTCCCTGTTTGTGGAATGATGATCAAAATTTTATTTAACGCTTCTCTGCTCTGGAACCACGGCCCTGGAGCGAGGAATTCTGAGAGTTTCAGGTGCACCCACGTGAAGATTTCCTGCAGGATCGAGGACTCCCGGCTCCAGGTCAGAGTTTTGGGTTTTTTAATCACACTGAGGAATAATTTGGGTGCGGATAATCACAAAAATCTGTGACAATTCACTTTGCAGCGCACCAAAAAGTTCTTTATTTTTTTAAGAATGAAAATATTCACCGGTTTAGATTCATTTGCAAATTCTTGAATTGAGCTGGGCTGATGAAATTAAAATAACACAGAGTGGAGAGATGGAAAATTTTTAATCTGGGGAAGAAAAGAAAGGAAAAACTTTTAAGGAATAAAAGAGAATTATGACTTGTCAGCGTGGGTGGGGAAAGAAAAGATCTGGGTGATGTGGCTGGGTATTTTCTTGGTAGGAATGTGGAGTTTTTGGCGATCTTTTCGTGGTTTTGGGGTGGAGGAAGCTCCTGCAGGGTGTGATTTGCCCCCTGCTCATTTCCGTGGCCGCTCCCTGATTTCCCTGCGCTTTGCAAACACGGAACAACTGCGATTTGAATGGTCCTGTCCCCTCTGTCACACCCAGCTGCTGTCACCTCCCAGAATGTCCTTTTACCTCTGTCTCGGTGGATAAACCTGAAAATTCTCACCAGGCTTGGGAAAGGATCCCTGGCTGTGCCTCTGGATGTGCCTCTGGAGCTGTTGTTAATTAGAAAATGAAATTACCAGCACTGGTTTCAGGGCAGTGATGAGGGTGAAGCCCTGGCTGACACTACCAGACCCAAGATTGATGTAAAATATAATTTCTGGAGGGTTTTTTGTTGCCTGAACCTGGTTTTGGCTCCTTTTTGGGGGTCTGACAGGTGTTTTCCTGAATGTTTCTGTCCCCGGAAGTTTCTGTCCACGGGGATTTTCATTCCTGAGTGTTTCTGTCCCCGGAAGTTTCTGTCCACGGGGATTTTCATTCCTGAGTGTTTCTGTGCATGGAAAAGTTTCTCAGATTGCCAGACCTGAGAGATTGATGTAAAATATAATTTCTGGAGGGTTTTTTGTTGCCTGAACCTGTTTTTGGCTCCTTTTTGGGGGTCTGAAAGGTGTTTCCTGAATGTTTCTGTCCCCGGAAGTTTCTGTCCACGGGGATTTTCATTCCTGAATTTGTCTGTCCCTGGAAGTTTCTGTATCCAGGATTTCCATCCTCGGGAGTTTCTGTCCCTGGAAAAGTTTCTCAGATTGCTGAGATTGATGTAAAAATCATTTCTGGGGGTTTTTTTTCGTTGCCTGAACCTGTTTTTGGCTGCTTTTGGGGCTGAAAGGTGATTCCAGGGAGGTTGGAGGCTGCTCCTCTGGGGGTTTCAGCCCTGTGCTGTCACAGCTCCGTGTGGGGATTGGGCTCAGGATTGTGTGGGCCCAGAGGGTGCTCAGAAACAGAATTATCTCCTTCAAACACACAACACCCAGCGGATGTGTTCATTGTCTGCTCACCGAGTCTTCCTCCGGCTCCTCCTCACCGGGGTTCTGGAAATAATCCCCCGTGTTCAGCTCGGGCCTGAACACCAGGATGTAGCACTTGGGGAGGAAGTAACTCCCCAAAATCCCCAGAGTGGTGGCCAGGATGGTGCAGACCTGAGCCACGGGCCTGAGCACCGTCCTCAGCGTGGCGAAAATCACCACGAAGAAGATCCAGACGACGAAGTAGAGCAGCGTGGCGAAGGTGACGCCCCTGGCCACGTTGTAGCGGCGGCCGGGCGTCTGCACCATGAAGGTGCACAGGAAGCAGCCCAGGGCCAGGCAGCTGTTGGAGCCGTGCAGGAGGGCGAAGGCAGCCCAGGATTTGGTGGCACACACAAGCAGCACCTCGCTGGGCAGCGCCGCGTAATCGGCCACCAGCGCGTCGGGGCCCAGGCGGACGTGGCCGAAGCAGAGCAAGGCCTCGGCGAGCAGCGACGCGGCCACCAGCAGCCAGGCCCGGCCACCCGTCACCCAGCGCAGCAGCCGCGGGGCTCGGCGGGGGAATTCCGTCACCAGCGTGACCTCCAGCGCCTTGGGGACGAAGGTGGCCAAGCAGCCGTTGAGGCCCAGGGCGTAGGAGAGCTGCTGCAGGGCGCAGCGCCCGTCGCTGGGCCTGCCCACGTACAGGCAGCAGCTGAGGCTCAGCAGCGCCAGGCACAGCAGCGCAAAGAGGCTCCGGCCGCCGCCGGACGCCCGCACCAGCGGCGTCCGCAGGTGCCTCAGGAACAGCAGCGCCGTCGCCGCGCTCAGCGCCGCCGTCAGCGCCGCCACCGTCAGCAGGGCCACGGCCAGCGGCTCGTGCCAGAACAGGAACCGCTCGCTGCGGTCGTGGCAGCGCGTGCTGCGGGCGGGGGCCCACTGGTGCTGCGGGCAGGGGATGCAGCCGGTGCTGTCTGCAGAGAGAGCGGGGTGAGCAGCCTGAGGGCCTCGGGACATGTCACCACTGGGGACATGTCAGCACTGCCAAAGAGAGCCTGGTGAGCAGCCTGAGGGGCCTGGGGACATGTCAGCACTGCCAGACAGAGCCTGGTGAGCAGCCTGAGGGCCTGGGGACGTGTCACCGCTGGGGACGTGTCAGCACTGCCAGACAGAGCCTGGTGAGCAGCCCTGAGGGGCCTGGGGACATGTCAGCACTGGGGACGTGTCACCACTGCCAAAAGAGAGCCTGGTGAGCAGCCTGAGGTGCCTGGGGACGTGTCACCGCTGGGGACGTGTCACCACTGCCAAAAGAGAACCTGGTGAGCAGCCTGAGGGGCCTGGGGACGTGTCACTGCTGGGGACGTGTCACCATCACCGCTGCCAAAGACAGCCTGGTGAGCACCCTGCAGCCCTGGGGACATGTCACCACTCACAGGACATGGGGGTGGATCTCAGATGGGTTGGGGGTGTTTCCAGTGGTGTTTTCCCTGTTTCCCTCCTTCCAAGCTCTCCCAAGCTGGTGACAGTTCACCCTCTGCTTTTCCACCCTCCTCCCTGAAGGATCCTTGTGTTTCTTGCCTCTGTTCCCTTCCCCAGCAATCCCAGAATTTCCTCCTCTGCCTCTCCTCTACCCATGCCCCCAGAATTCCATCTCACCCCTCTGGAGATAAAACACACACTCTGTGTTTGTTCTTTTCCTCTGGGCCCAGCAGGGCAGGACAGGGAGGGGAACACCTGGCCGTGGGTATGGAGGAGAGCTCCCAGCCCATCATTACCTCAAGCAGTCGGTAGAATAATCCAGTTAAAGCCTTTAAATTCCCCAGGGCTCACCTGCGCTGCTCCAGAAGGTGTTCTCTGGACAGTCTGTGCAGTCGTAGCAGCAGAGGTTGAATCCTTTTATTCTCCTGACCTGTCCTGGCTGGCAGCGCCTGAAGCACTCGGACGTGGGCTCCTGGCAAAGGCGGGAAGGACCATCAGCCAGGCACCTTCAGAGAACTGCAATCTCAAATTAATCAGAATGAATTATCCCATTTTTACCTTCTGATCTGGAGTGTGGAACTGGATCTGGGATTTCCGGATGTACAAGGACTGGTCGTAGTCGCCCACGGGCAGGTAGGTGAGGGAGCCGTTCCTCCAGGCCCAGAAGATGAGTTTGTACCCCGTGTTGGTGCCGTGGGATTGATCAAACCTGAAGCTCTGGCCGTTCACCTCGAACGGGAGGGTGTTCATGAAGTGCAGCAGCTGGGGAGGAAATGAAATGAAAATGGATTTGGGTGCAGTTGTGCCTGCTCAGAGGATGAAAATCCTGCAAGGTGATTCCTGTCTGGAATCTGCTGTCCCTTAAGGAAATGAAATGAAAATAGATTTGGGTGCAGTTGTTCTTGTTTGGAGGATCATCATCCTGCAAGGTGATTCCTGCCTGAAATCTGTTGTCCTTTAGGAGGGCTGAGATTTTGACAAAAATCTGGTTGTGATGTGACAAAAAAATGGCTGTTTGCCCCTCAGATCTGGGCTCACCTGCCAGGCTGTGATGTGACCAAACCCGGCCGTGTGTCCCTCAGCTGTGACGTGACCAAACCCGGCCGTGTGTCCCTCAGCTGTGACGTGACCAAACCCGGCCGTGTGTCCCTCAGCTCTTGCTCACCTGCCAGGCTGAGATGTGACCAAACCCAGCCGTGTGTCCCTCAGCTCTCGCTCACCTGCCAGGCTGAGATGTGACCAAACCCGGCTGTGTGTCCCTCAGCTCTTGCTCACCTGCCAGGCTGAGATGTGACCAAACCCGGCCGTGTGTCCCTCAGCTCTCACTCACCTGCCAGGCCCTGACGGGCGTTTTGGGGCAGCCCTTGGGGGTGCAGCCCAGGGCCCTGTGCAGCGCGTGGGCCACGCTGTAGACGGCCAGGTGCACGGGCTGCACGGTGGAGACGCGGAGCGCGGGCCACACGTCCTGCAGGGTGACGCGGCCGCACTGCCGGCAGTGCGTGTCCAGCGCCTCGGCGTTCACGCGGCCGCTCAGCTCCCGGGACTCGCGGCAGAACTCCTCCCGCCGCACGGAGCTGAAGAGCTCGGCCACGTACTCGGGGAAGCCGGGCACGGCGCCCGTTTTCATGACGAAGCCCAGCACGGTGCCGATGCTCTGGATGTTGGGCGTGGAGGCGGCGATGTCGGACAGCATCCAGGCCTCGGTGCCGATCCAGACCTTCCTGCCCAGCCCCATGGTGATGCTGAGCTCCAGCAGCGCCTGGGCTGGCAGGCTGAAGGCGAACAGCACGATCACGTTCACTTGGGTGCTGTTAATCAACCTCACCGTGTCCTCCAGCTGTTTCTTAGCGTTGGGCTCGGCCAGGTCCGTGGGGATGAGCCCCTCGAAGGCGATGCAGATGTTGTCGTTGCCCACCATGCTGAGGAAGAGGGCCTGGGCGCCCCGGCCGTACTCGTCGTCGCTTCCCACCGTGGCGATCCAGTTCCAGCCGAACTGGTTGAGCAGCAGCACCACGGCCTCCACCAGGTTCTTGTCGCTGGGCACGGTGCGGTAGAAGGACGGGTAGAGCTCCGTGTTGCTCAGGGTCTCGCTGCTGGCTCCGTAGCTGACCTGCACGCGGAACACAGGGCGAGTGAGGGAAAACGGGAATGGCCACAGCTCGGGTCACTCACCCCTTTTTTCCTTTAGTTTTAGTGTGTTAAATATTCAAAAATGATGGTCGGGGTGGTGGTAGAAGAACTCGTGCCAAGGGGTGGGTCTGTCGTGGCTGCATTCAGCAAGAGAGCCGCAAAATGTCTCCTTTGTGTCCCTTATCACTAATGAAGTGATAATTAATGACTTTCTACACAGCGTGACACACCCAGGATTCTGTTATTTCTTAGCTCGGGGCTCCAGTTCCCTGACCTGGGTGTTTAATCAGAGATGTGCTGTGGGATCCGCCCAGGAGCTCTGTTATTCCCATTTTCCGGGGATCAGAGCGCTCTGAGCTGTCCCTGTTCTCTCAGGGAAATTAAACTCTGGGCTGTGTCCAGGTGGGGGATTTAATAACCCACCCAAGGACGCTCGGGAGATCTGTGGTGGGGGGAAAACTGGAATTTCTGCTTTAACCACCCGTGGACTGTTGATGCAAACCCTTCCCCACCAGCGGGGAGTGATGCCTTAAGATTCAATTTTTCAGCTCCCGCGCTGCTTTGGTGAGACTTAAATTCCATAAAATCCATGAGCTCCTGCTCTCCCATCCTGCTCAGACACACCAAATCCTCTCCAGGCTGCACTCAAGGACACCTCGTTGGCCCAGGCCCTGAAAAATGTAAACCGAACCTCTAAAAGGGGGGACAGGCTCGGGGTCAATTCCATCATCCCCTGAAATTGTCACTGGAGAATGAACCCTGAGCTGGGAATGGATCCAAACTGATCCAAGTGCAGCAAACTGGTGCCCCGGGGTCCATCTTGGCTGTGGCCTCTCCCGGAGAGGCTCTGAGTGCCCGAGGTGTCCCTGTTGAAGGCCCTGCAATAAATCCCCAGTTTATTCTCTCAACCCTGGCTGGGTTCTGCTCCGGGCAGCCTCTGCCCAGGGATCAGGAGCGGGTTCTTCACCTGTGGGATGAGGAAGGAGCTGAAGAGCTTGGCCGTCACCAGGCAGAGGTCGGACTTGTGGGGCCCGATGACAGCGGTGACGCGGGGCTGGTACTCGGTGTAGTTGCAGAGGACGCCGATGGCCGCGGTGTCCCGGCGGCTCAGGAAGAGCAGGCTGGGCTGCAGGGCCACCAGCGCCTCGAAGCACGTGTCGTACATGTCGTAGCCCAGCGTCACGCCCGGCAGCAGCCAGCTGGAGTTGTTGATCTGATCGATGGCGAACCTCATGCCCAGAGCCCAGATCAGCCCGTCCATGAACAACCTGCAGAACAATTTCATTTTCCTGTTTTCCTTTTCCCCCA
>VYZT01038907.1:0-38071 GCA_013400735.1 Pomatostomus ruficeps | reverse complement strand
ATTAAACACAATCCCCAATTCAGATTCAGTTTTTACCCACAGTCACAAGTATAGAAAATTACTTCCAAAATTCTGCCTGTACTTCTTCACCAAAGTCTCTGAACAAAATCCCGAAGTGTCTAAACCACCAACAAAACCTTTATATCCTAAACCATTACACTCATCCTCTAGAAATAGAATGAGTACGCAGTCTGAAGACCAACATTTGTCAGACTAATGCAGAAGAAAAAGCAAAGTCCTTGAGACAGCAGGAGTTTCATAGGTAAGGCAGCAACAACTGTGAGGTGCAAAGTGGGCAAGAATACAGCTACAGATTGCACTTTGGTTTGGATTTTGGAAATGACAGCTATAGAAGGCTGCACCGGGTCATGTAGCTAAATCTGTGCCCCCAGCAGCAGTCAACGGTGAACACTAAGAAAAGTACAAGAATAAAAAGAAGAATACAGTGACACTTTTAGGTACATATTCTTCCATTTTCCAGAAATTTGTAGCTCAAATGTCTTGAGCCATCCTAGATCACTTCTAGCCTTAAATGAAGATTCCTTCTATTTTTTCCTCCATTTATGAAGCTAGTCTCATGAGAACTAGATTTTCTAGTTAAATGTCAAATACATGCTAAATATAGAAAATAAATTTCAGTGACTTTTTACCTGTGGTATATACATATCATGCCTTTTATTATAAAAGATTTACTTGAATTTAGAGAAAAATATGCCAAATTCAAACAAGTTTTGTCTAAAAATAAAAATAACCTCAGACTATATGAACAGATAATCCACATCCCAAGTAAGCATATAAAAAATACTGAACAAGCCTTTTTCAAAATTATGTATTTCACTGAAACAGGAGCAAAAATATTCACTCACTGTGAAAGTCAGAGTTTTACAGATTTCAAAAGATGTAAAAAAACCCTGCCTCCCAAGTGCTAGCATACTCTAGAATATAAAGTACAGCAAGTAAGAAAGACAACATGTTCCACGTAACACATGCTCAACTATACCAGAGGAACAGTGTGTATTTTTCAGAGATTAAGTGCATGATCATACAGAAACCACTACATTGCTCTCAGGTCTGTAAGGAAGACAAAGGAATTGATGCTAGAAATTAGTGTTTCTGTAGCTATAATATCCATTGGAATTTGCACACAGAAAGCAATACCCACAAAAAGTTAAAAAATGAAACAGAAAAATCAGCAGAAGTCCCCAAACAAACAGAAAACCCCAAGAACAGTACACCAAGAGCTTTTCCTTTCATAAGCAAGAGAAAAGCACAATAAGTTCCATGTTTTGTCAATGTAGGCCTTGCCTATGATAAAACATGTTCTTTTAAAAATTGCAGATCTGGTATTTACCATTTCTGAATTAGAACCATTGTGCAACTTCATAGCTTTTTCCTGTACATTTCCTATAACTGCATCTGCGCAGAGGGCAAGGGATATTAGGACCACACCTATTAAAAAAAACAAACAAACAACAACCTCTTCAGAATATTCACCAGCAAAGCAGTGGCAAAAAATCCCAGGAATAGAAAAATAATAACCCCTCCTCCCCTATAACGTATTCTAAATGTCAGCAACAATATTTCCTGACACCGGTACTACGAAGTGCCTTCCTCCACTCTCCCTCCACCAATTAACCCCTGAGCACCATGTGTTTCTAAGCTTCATGGGAACATCTGGACATTGCTATAAAGAAGCCAGCTGCAGTTTTTGTAGTAACAAGAGTGTCAGAGTATCAATTGCAGTTAATTAATGAAGGCAAATAACCAGAGAACATACTCTTTTTGAGTAGTTTATCCCATATTATTTTTTTCCTGACAAAGGCAGACAAATGTTAGATGTAATGGAAAAACAAATGTAAGAGGACTGACAGTAGAAATCTTTCATTACTGAAACACTTATTAAAAAAAACAAACAAACACTGTTCAGGTACAAACCCCATGGTTTTAGGTTACCATAAATGCTCACAAAAAAAGTCACTACACAGTCAATAACGTTATCGGCTTTCCAATAGCAAAAAACTAATAACTAATCATGTCAATCACAATTCATTTCCCAACCTCCAAACTTTCATGACTGTTGTATTTAATGATGAACACATGTTTAAATACCACTTTTTGTAAGTATACAACATTACAGAAGATATTAATCATCAAAATGCAAATCAAAATCTGCTCTAATCTTGGTTCCTTAAAAGATTGTGTCAGGGAAGAAGCTAGAAGGCTAGAAACAAGCAGTGTTTTATTTCCTTAATCCTGTGTTCTTACAATCAGAGGTGAAAGATTTAACATTTTTAAGGCCCATGAAGTTTAAGGTGGTATTTTCTTGGCAAGCTTCTGAATGTATAGGAACTTCTATGCCAGTGTTTTTAGTTTGGGAACCATTTCTTTTCCATGGATAGGCTTTCCAGGTCTCTTCATCGAAGTTAACAAGCACTGGAAAAGGTATAACTCGATGGAAAAGACATGGATAATATTGGTTATGCTATATATATATATATATATCTCATCTACGTGGATTCAGGTCTGGTCCAAAGATATAATAACAGCTCCAGCTCAGCAACAGCCTTGCTGCAGATCACTTCTGTAAAGTGATGGATGCATGTCTCCATGGGCATTCTCCATCATGCTCGTTCCAGCCATGCTTAATGGCCCAGGCACACCACTGGACAAGTGCATGGTTCAGCACTGGACTTAGATTAAAAGGTTGCCTGGAACCTGAAGTGCCAGTGAGCACGGAAAGGAGAAATGTGGGGACAAGACAAATGTTAATCTCACACTCATGACACAGTTTGGAGTGTGAGGAGAATTGTTCCACTCATTGTGGCAGCACTGAGCAAAAGCAGCAGCAGCAGCAAAGCCACGGATGAGACCAGCAATGTTGTATTGTATGTAAAGCAGGAGTAAAAACAATTGGAAAAGCTGGTCCCAAACTAGTTCTAAAAGAAATCTGCATGGAAACAGCTCTACACAAATCATTGGAATGAACTCAGGAATTTGATTATCCTTTGTCATTTGAGAAAGAAATTCAACTAAGTTTTAAAATCCAAACAGGTTAAAATCCTTGCTTTGCTTCTGATTTTATATAGTACTAAAAGGTTAAAATGCGAGAGCTCCACCTAAAAACTACAGCAAATCTGACTGAGATCATCAGTTAATATAAAGTAAATGGTTCTGAAATGGAAAAAGACTTAAAAATTTAACTAGAAAAGACAACTAATCTTTTCAAGTTTCAAAATGTTCCAACTGAATTTTATAGTATTTATTTTAATATATATAAATGCAGGGGTAAGTCTTTCTTGAGAATACACAAGACATGTCAAACAGAAGGCTGCAGTTTCCAGAAATTTTAGGAACCTAAGAACCTACATTTAGAATAAAGGTCTCTTCTGCCACAGAGAGAGTTCTGCTAGTGCAAAGCTACCATGAAACTTGCATTTTCAGTACGATACCTGATGGCACTCCACTAAGAACTCAGAACTTCTTGTAGGAAGTGCTTATTGTAGGAAAAAACAAGCATTTTGTAAAATCCAAAGTATAATAGATCTTTACCTGTCAAGTTGAAGTTTGGTGCAACTGTGCTGTCAGCTAAAGTAAACCATATTAATCCAAGACTCATACATAGGGCAGCAGACACGTCTACAATATTATAGCGTTTTCCTACAAAATACAAACAGCAAGAATGGACTGTTAGCACTCTCAGAACTTCGTGTTTATCCTGTTAGATTAGAAGGCAAAGGAAACATTGTTCCAATGTCATTCTTTTACTTAAACAGAAGATTGATGTTCTGGTCTTTCACAACTGGACTTAATTTCTTCAACGAACAGAAGTTCCTGCCACGGGGGAGGAACCCTAATGGGAAATATCTGATTCTTGTGGTCAGTTTTGGTTTGACTCCTACTGACACAAAGCACATCCTCCCTGACAAAGGATTCTCTTAACAACTGCAGGACAGCTTAGATATTTTCTTAATACTTTTCCCTCATACAAGACATTTTGGCTGCCTTCACTGATCAGAAAGAAGTCAATTCCAAACACTAACAGACAACTTTGGTACTCTGAAAACCCTGCACTGTCTTACAGTCTGGGAGAGCCAGGTGTAGGGGAATGGAAAAAAAAAAGGACGGACGTGAAAAAGCAGGAGTTAGTATATCTTGTTTGAAATGACATATTCCTTGCTCAGAAGCTGAACTTTGAACATGAGCTGCCAAGGGAATGTTGTTGAACTGAATTTTTTTAACAGTAATATTAAAAAAAAATAGCTTCTGAGACTACAAACTACTACAACACAACAAAAAAGTTTCACAAAGCTTTAAGGAAATACCAGTCACTTTGAATTAAAATGATAAAAAATTACTCCTAATAAAAGGTAAACACTGTGTAGGCATGTGCATTTATAAAGTTGTAATCTGCTCTGAAAATTCAACTGCTTTTCAACCAGGCCAGAATTACCTACAGAAATCAAATACAGTATTCTACATTTTGTTCCATAATACTTGTCCATGTGGAGCTTTACTGAATAAAGTTTTGTGTATTGAACAAACAAACTTTTATAATATACTTAAGTCTTCTAAATCCAGAAATACTGAAGTATATTTATTCACATAAACTATAACCTTTGTCTGTTTTTCTCCAGATTTCGTTTTTTCTTCTTGGAATATGAACTATGACTTTAGGACTAGCCAAAGACATGCAAAATCAGGTGTATTTCTGATTAAACATCCAATAAAAATTTAGGAATTTAAGAATTAATCTTTTCAAACAAGAGTAGGAATTTTCTTCACAAATCATGGTTGGATTTTTTTTTCAAGTTTTCTATTTCCATATTGAAATTGTTTCATTTATGAAGTGATTTAGTTTAGAAAATAAACTTGCACTTCTTAAAACTTAAGAAAGCTTGTGCAAAAATGAAGTTTTGCAAGTGACTGGTAAAATGATTGTCCCCATATTTTCTGTTGATCAAATTATATTTGTACATTTTCTCAGAAGATGCTTCAGAAATTCTCATTTTTCCTCCTACAGGAAAAACTCTACCAGTGGAATTTAACAAAGTACAAGATTCCATATACGACTGCCTCCCAAAGAAACAATAAAAAAAAATCACCCAATAGCAAGACTAACACTTACCTTGTATAAAAACCCCACCTATCATAACGGGAATCAGCTTACAGCACTTGAAGATTACTTGAGTAGGGTAATTCAGGTATCCTAAAGAGGTGTTTGACAAACCCATAGTTCCCACTGTCAAAAACGCTATTATCATGTAGGTTTTGCCAGGAATTCTACAAAACATAAACATACAGATCTTGGCATTACAGACTCATCTAGAGGAGATTTAGCTTGGAAAATTTAGGTAAAGAAATACATTTGTAATACAACTTCAACAGCTTTCTCACTGAATTTCCCTCCACAGAAATTTAAAAATGTACATGAATGTCTGATTTCATATTTCATTTCTTTTAATTACTGCAAATAAACAGCACAAATACAAGACAATAAAAACTTTATGGTTCACGCAGTATTCAAGCAGTATTTCTTTAACCTCCTTCTGAGAAGGTATGTTATTTACACAAGAATCAAGACAAAGGTTTCAAGTTATTTATCAAAGGGAACACAGAAGATTGCTATACCAAGATATCCTGGTTCTTAGTTCTGCCACAGGTCACTGTGACAACTTCGTTGGTGAAGTTTCCATATGAACCTTGACATTTTTAAAATAAAGAAAGTTGAAAAAATACCATTGTTTTATGAAACTCAACAAAACTAAGAGAGCAGTGATTCAGAAACCATGAACAGACGGGCTTGGTGAACATTTTCAGATGTTGTTCACAATTTGATGAAATTATCACCTGACAACAGATGATCCAACAGTAACTTTTGTGCTCACTTTGTGATTTTTTTGCAGTTATTGCTGTGCATATGTTCAGCTATTTTTCATGCATACTCAGAACCACGCTAAGAACAGAAGGAGCTGACTTGCTGTAATCCTGTCTTATCTGTAACTCATTATGTGATGTACACATACTCTGAGGCATGTAAGAAAAATGTGAAATTTAAGAAACATAGATTTCTGCATGTCTACAAGAAGACGCCTAAGTTATAGAAAATAAAATGTAAAATATATTTAAGATCTATATTTCCAACACAACTTACTTGAAGGGTCATGCTCTGTAAGCATTACCAACTGTTTAGTAATAAAAAACTCTAAATACTAGTAAGAGAACACCCAAATGGTAACTGTGCAATATTATCTGATGCATCTCAGAAAGTCAGATAAATTGAAATATCAGCTGTCAGTGTTTAAAATAAAAGGAATAATTTATCAAAGTTATGTTGTTTGGATAAAAAAAGAAATCTATAATCTAAAATCAGTATATGCAAAATCATCCAAGGTTGGCTGCAGGTAAGGAAAACTAGTTCTGTTCAACTAGGATATAAGGTAATTTTAAAATTCATGTGCATCATGACAGCCTCTATTCAAGTTTCAAGAGTGCCTCAATATACACTTTGCAAAGGCTATGGATGGGTATGAAGCTGCAGAATGGCTACACTGAGTCAGAAAATATCCCATTTCCATAGGATTCAAGACATCAAAAATCTCCTTGGTCAACTGTAATGAAAACAGAACAGTTTTGTGGCAGAGCGTTAGGAGTGCTGTCTTAAATGAAAACTACAAAACTTTAGCAGACACTTTGAAGCAAACCCACTCAGCCACATGGCAAGCAGAGAGCAGCCCTCTGACCCTCTCCAAGACGCCCAGCATGTTAGAGGAAGCTCTGGGTGAGGAGGTGCCAATATTTGAGGAAAACATATTCACTGACAGATGGCTTCAAGTGCTGTGAAGTGCACTGGCTCTATTCTAGATGTGATAAGCCCAAGCAACACATACATGAGTCAGTCTCTGTCAGCCACCTTAAGGGTACAATATGTTCTGTAAGTGGGACAAAGTGACAGCAGAGTCAACAAAACTACTTACAGGTCTGAAATCTAAGTGGCTGTTCCTAAAACATTTTCTAACATCATCCAGACAATTCACTTTCTTTTATCTACGGAACTCCTAGCAATGCCTCACAGTACTCACATTCAAAAAACAGAAGTTAAATTTGCCATAAGTATCAAATACTTCTAATTTCATGGACAGTGGGTAAAATGCTTGGAAAAACACATACCTTCTTCTTTTGTCCTGAATCAACTGCAATTCTATTAGTCCAAAAATGGAATAAAATCCAAATTGCACTAAAGTGAGGTACCAACCAAAAGGTTTAAAACCTTCCACTGAAAATATCAATTCCTATAAAAACAAAAACCCACCAAAGTCATGTACATACACCAAAATATTAAATGGTACAAAAAAATCAACAGACCTTTTTCCTTCATGTACATGCAAATCTAGTCCGTGCAGATGCTGGTTATTAACTAGAATTTATCTGCCATATGTAACTTGCAAAGTATTGAAAAAGAAAAGACAATTTAGGTTCTCCAAAATGAAAGAAGAAAATTTACTGTTGTTGTAAATACACTGAAATTAATGGATCAATTCATCAGGGGAATACATTTGATCCATTAGTCATTGTCTCAAATTACAGATGGCTTCCTGTCTGCTTTTTTGCTGGTTTTCAGTTCATTTACTTCAGTAGACCATTTTTATTCAGATTCTATAAACATCTCAGGATAAATTTAAAACAAATCTTCTCTAACAAACATCCTTACTGATAATTTTCAGCTCTTAGGAATGCACATCTAATATTTTGTTACATTAAATAGCACTTGTGAGTTCATAAATTTGCAGGCTGTAGGAACACTTTAAACCAGAGCAATTTGTTATGGAAAAATATATACACTGCATAAAGACTTATGTAGGTGTGTCAGTTACAGAAACAAAAGGCTACTTAGTATTTTCCTTTTTGAGAACTGCTTTCAATTACTGACAGTGTTGTCTAAGTCTTTTGAAGTAACTGAACATTAACAAACTTCTCAGCTGCTTTTGGAAACTGCATTGAAACACGATTTTTAATTATCAAGTTTTTTAATCACTGCTTTATTGAGAATACTCAGTGAACTTCAAAACAACTGAAAAAAGGGAATAGAAATAAGAAAAAACCTGCTCAAGGTAAGAAAGATTAGCGGAATGGTAAATGTTTAACTAAAGTGTCATAAACATTATGCTTCTGTTTAACAACTACCACAGTACATGTTTCAGCTCTGTCCTGAGAGCAGAGAGAAAAATTAGATGACTGTAACTGTACAGCACCCATGGAACTTAGGGAGATCTAAAGGTTTCAACACCAATGAAAAGTCTTTGGTGTATCTTGCACACAGAAGTAGAAGATCAAGTTATGATAGCCCAAGTGATCTAAACTGTGCAGGCACATGAACTATAACAGAAACTTAGATTATACATTACTTGCTGTTCTTGAATACTGAAAGGCTGACTGCAATAAATATCTAGTTTAAACATCTATACAGATTAAAATACACACTATATTATTATGCTACTGAAAAATAAAAGGGGTAGGAAGAATTGGCCTAAGACACAAGTTCACTGCATTTACCTGTAAATATCCATAGATTAGATAAAACATAAAAACTCCAGAAACACAGATGAAAAATTGAGTAGGTTTGCTAAATTTGCTGAGATTCATGCCAAGAACTACAACATCATCTACTGATTTGATATGGGGAGACATAGCTTGAGATTTGGAAGGTACACTGATGGAAATGTATTTTCTTGATGAAGTGAATTTCAGATCCATGGTTCCTGGTTCGCTGCATTCGGTGCTATTGTGGTCTTCTGTCAGCTTTTCTCTTTCTGTGTGTTTTTTGCCTGTAAGCTGAAAGAAATTCTAAAGTCAGAGAGGACATAGCATACAGCCTTCCAACAACAACAGTAAATGAATGTGACATTTATAGGGAAAATATAAAGGTTTCAGAGTTTTGTTGAATTGTTTTTATTCACAAATTTTACTTATCTGTCCTGATGTCCAAAGTTAACTTCAGAGGCCATCAACACTTTATGAAAGCACTTTTGCTTCACATGGGAAGTAGCATTGCTACACTCTACAGAGCAAACAAACCAACAAATCAACCCCAAAACTTCAGCAATAGGAAAGCAGCTTGAGTTTCCCAACAGCTCTAACTAGTCCTATCGTGTACTCACAAGAGTGACTGCTTGGGAGAGAAGTGATCTCCACGACCAACTCCCAGGAAAAGAACTGGTGCTGAAGCACTGTGGTTCTGCCTACTTTGCTTCATCTTCACAGCAAAACTCACCAGACTAGTCCACAACATGGGAAGCCTTGCTAAAACTACACATTGGAGCCTATGACCAGTTACAAGCATAGAAGTGGATGATGTTATCCCCTCATCCTCACATCTATTCACTTTCTTGCACACTTTTGCAGAAAAGAACATGGAGATGGAAACAAAAAGATCGAGAAGCCAGTCTCGGAAATCAGATTGTTTATCTGATGAGGTCTATCATATGGCAATCCCGTCAATATTTATCACATGCAGCTATTTCCACACATAACAGAAAACAAAACTGGATGACTGAAGCCTAGAGAAGTAACATAGCAGCTTAGTAGACTGAGATGCACATAATTCTGTTCTCCAGCTCACCAGACAGTAAATATGGGTTTGAGAGGGTTTTTTTAAGATAAAACACATTGGTCAGCCAATTCTCCCAAGACTTTTAAGGGTAGGTCAACAAATTCAGTGAGCAGTCAGTAATTAAACTGTGTTTGTCCCAACTGTTCAGTGGTGATTTTCCCAGCTCCAGAATAATGCTCCTCATCACACACATATAAAAAATGCTTTCTCCATTGTTTTTAAATGGAAAATGTCCTAGTATATTAACACTAGATCATGCAGTAAATGCAGTTTGCAAGAACACTGGCAATTTATTATACATTGTATTATACAATACCAGAAATTACAAGTTTAGCTGAGAAATGAAGTATTAGTATGTAAAGTGCTTATGTTTCTTTTTTTCATACGATCTACCATCAGGTTGGAACAAGACTCCCACTAGAGTTCTGAAAGAACATCTTGAGGAGTATAACAGGATTTTAGGGACCATAATAATGATTTGTGCTTAAATTCGTAGCTCTTCAGCTGGAGACCAAAAGTGAGAGGTAGAAAGTTTACCCCTGTGGATTTTTAGCTAATCCCAACATGGTGTGGCCATTAAAAAAAGGGAAAAAAAAGTTTTAGACTATTTTTAGTAAAACCAGAAAAGTACTTATGTCAGACAAAAAGGCATGGGTGAGCTTTCACATTCAATATCATAGAGTTCTGATAACCCTCAAAGAAAGATTGGAAGAACAGTGGCAAAAAAGTGTTTTGAGGATGGGGGAACAGGTTTCCCATCTTAGGAACTGAAATAAGATGAACGCATAACTTGTCTAGCCCAACAAAACCCTATGAAAAGAAAACAGACCTGCTTTCAATAACAGTATGGAGTACCACCAAGGAGAAAAAATAATTCTATTTTTAAGGACAGAAGAACGAGAGCAAGTGGGTATGAAGTGATCATGAACAAATTTACCCTTTCCATCTCTAGACAATCTGTATTCTAGAGCAGCCTAAAAATGAAAGAAGGAACAACAGAACTTTTTTTAATGTGAAGCTTATAAAAGCCATTGTGTACAGCTGTTGAGATTGGGCATGATAAAGAGCAGGCCTCTTTAATCCCATATTTATAGCATCCCACCACTGAGCTGTCTGCAAAAGATGCTCGGTGACTTGATCACTAAACCCAGGATATTAATTATTACTCTCCCCACAAGAATTGCATGCAAAGTCAGGACTTCCAAGTTGAAGCCCAAGGAGCAAATCACCATGAAGGAAAATCAATGTAATTCGGAACCTATTCATTCATGGCATCTCAGCTGAATCTGTGTTTTTCTCGATGCCTATTCAGATCTTTCCTGTCCAGTCAACACTTCCATTTGACAGGCACCCAGCATTTGTTAATGTCACAGCTTCTCAGTGGAACAGGTGCTGCACGAGCAATCTCAGCCTCATTTTTGTGGCATATGTTCAGAAGAAGACACAGCCATTTACTGTCACGGGCGTTTCATGAGTCCAAAAACTGAGAGTTTCAGCGATTGCTGAGAGAGCTTGCACAGCATCAAGGTCTTTTCTCTTTCTTCCTCTGCCCACCCCTGCTGTGAACAGACTGGGGTGTGTGCAGCAGGCTGGGAGGGGGCACAACCTGACAGAAGCCCTGACCTAACCAGAGACGTTCCATAAAGTGTCATGGACAGCAACAAAAAGTAAGGGGGTGTTCAGGGAGGTTAGCCAGCTTTTGTTCAGGAACTGGCTGGACACTGGTCTGCCTGTGGGAGGAGTGATCATCTTTACATCACCTGTTTTGTTTTGCTTCTCTTTATTTTTTTCACCTCTTAAAACCTTTTTGTCTTGACCCATAGATTATCTTTTTAACTCTTCTTTTCCTCTTCCCCCATCCCTCTAGGGGTAATGGGGAAAGTGAGCAAGTGGTTGTGTAGTGCTGAGCCGCCTACCAGCATTAAACCACACCCATTTTCAACTATCTCTATTCAAAATATTTCCTCAGAAACACCACCAGATTTTACAAGCTGTCCACTTAATTTCTAGGAGATTACCAAGACTATCCTGAAAATAGTAAAAACACGGATCACTGTAGACTCACCCACGACCAGCCATAAACCTATGATACACAGTAATTGTTTTTCCCTACATCCTTCAAGGAACATTATGTAACAGCTGAAGAAACTGTAAATGTATGTATGCATTTGAAACAGTCTCCACCAAGTAATTTAATTAGCAACAGTGACAGAACTCTTCTGAAATTCACTGTGACTTCTCAAACTGCTTTTTTTTCTAAGTATGAAAACTTTTATTCCTCCTCCTCTCATCAAAATCCCTCAAGCAACTAATTCACCTCTTGAATGAACATACAGCAAAAATCTGTTTTATGAAGAGTTAAAAGCTGTCTTGATTTGTGCAAAATACCAATTTCCCTCTTCTCCTTTCCCTCCTGTGTATAAAAGTGTAAACAACACATTCTTTAGATCGAAGACTTCCTGTTTCTTTCCCTTTAAAAAAAGTCCCTTGCTGATCAGTACTTTAACCTGCCACACAAAGCAGTGATTATTACATGAAGGAGAAACAAATGGACAAGTGAGTAGAAAAGCAAAATTTCTTTGCCCTCCAAAAAGTTAACTACTTGTACCGAGTATGCAAAAAACATCCTGAAGGACCTTGAGCCTTGGTTAGCCAAAGTTATTTTAACACTAAAGAACAGCTGTTAAAACCATAATTTTGGCAGAAACCAGCATCTTATTGTGCTCAGAAAAACTGCTCGCCCGAGACACACAAGGCAAGCTCCAGGCTGGCCTCGGCCATGTTCCTTTGGAGACTATGCCAGAAATGCTTGGTGGCAGGACAGCAGCTGGCACCCCAACAGGGATGCACCAGGTAACTGGGACGCCAAAGTCCATCTGTGGGAAACCCGAGCAGATGCTTTGCTCGACGGTACCTGCGTCCTGCCCCGGAGGTGAAAGAGGGAACGGGGACAGGCTCCAGCGTGATCCCTGAGGCTTCCTTCCTGCCCACTCGCCTGCGCCAGGTGTGTCCCTTCCCGAGCGCCCAGCAGCTGTCCCGGGCAGGGCTGGCACGGAGGCTTCCCCTCCAGCTGCCCCAGGCCGCCATTCCCCGCCCTTCCCCCGGGAAAGGGAACGCCTCGCTGCCCACGGGCCCCGCGGGACGCCGCCTCCTCGGGCCGGCCGAAACCCTCCCGACGCTCAGTGTCAGCCTCCTCCCGCTCCACATCCTGTCCGCGGCGCCCCTCACCGTCGCGCCCATGGACCCCTGATGCCGGGCGACGCTTCCCAGGAAGCGACTCCGCCTCCTTCCCGCTCGCCCCCCATCCCCGAGGTAGGGAGCGAGGAAAGAAGGGAGGAGCGGCCCCGCCTCCGTACCTGTCCGGCGGGCGAGGAGGGGCACGGCGGCTCCGGCCAGCCGCCCCCCGCCAGCGCGTCCCGCCCGCCGGGATCGCTGTCTCCCGCCGGGATCGCTGTCTCCCGCCGGGATCGCTGTCTCCCGCCGGGATCGCGCGGCGGAAGTGGCGGCCGGGATGCGCCAGGGGCCGGCGCGAGCAGCGAGCGCGTCGAGACAGCGCCGCTCGCTCGCTCGGCGTTCCGCTACCCGGCCTGGGGCCCCGCAGCTCACGCGCGCTGTGGGCGGGGCCGCGGCACCAGGGCCCGCCCCCCGCGCGTGCGGGGCGGGCGGAGCTCCCGCCGGTTCCCCTTCCCGGGTCCCGCTCCCGGCTCCCGCTCCCGGCTCCCGAGGGGCTTCCCCGCCTGGCACTGGGGAGACCGGGTTGGAAGGGATCTCTGGAGATCATCCAGCCCAACCCCCCAGTCAAGACAGGGTAACCTAGAGCAGGTGAAACAGGAACATGCCCAGGAGGGGTTTAAATGTCTCCAGAGAGGGAGACTCCACAACCTCCCTGGGCAGCCTGTTCCAGTGCTCTGCCACCCTCGGTGTAAAGTTCTTCCTCGTGTTGAGGTGGAACTTCCTGTGTTTTAGTTTACGGCCTTTGCTCCTCGTCCTGTCGCGGGACACCACTGAAAAGAGTCCTCTTGGCACCCACCCTTGGGATATTTATATAGATTAATGAGATCCGCCTCTGTCTTCTCCAGACTAAACACGGCCAGCTCCCGCAGTCTCTCCTCATAAAAGAGATGCTCCAGACCCCGAATCATCTTTGTCACCCTCTGCTGACCCCTTTCCAGTAGCTCCATGTCTCTCTTGTACTGAGGAGCCCAGAAATGGACACAGCACTCCAGGTGTGGCCTCGCTATGGCCAAGCAGAGGGGAGGATCACCTCCTTCCGTCTGCTGGACACACTCTTCCCGACGCACTCCAGGGTGCCATTGCTCCTGCTGGCCAGTAACTCCGCTGTGCCCTGCCCCGCCGGAGAGTGGCCGGGACATGGGGAATGAGCCCAGGCTGGCAGGAGCACCGGGAGGGACGGAGGAGTTCCTCGCCTGCCTGCGCTTCCCGCAGCTGCCAGGAGTGACAGGGACACAGTGGCGGTGTCACCTCCCCGCCCAGGTGTGCTTTGGTCAGGCGCTGCTTTAGGTCCGCAGCAACTGGGAATACTCTGGAAAAGCCTCCTGGAGAAGGCGGTCGTATTTCACATTACGGTGACAGCAAAATTGTTTGGAATCCTGGAAAAGTTTTTTTTCCGAAGTTTGGTTGACGCTCTACTGTTCTGATGTGAGCAATGAATGAATCACCCACCCAAAGCAGCTGCTTTCACAGAAAAAAAAAANCCCCCCCCCAAAAAAGCGGTTTTAAAAAAAAAAAAAAAAAAAAAAAAAAAAAAAAAAGAAAAAAGACAAAAATGCGTTTAGAGGGAGGTATTTTTGTGATAATTCCATGCGAGGCTGCAGGAAGGAAATCACAAAAGTATTTAATAATGACAAGAAAAAGGTAAATGAGATCAACAACAGCAGAATGCATAGAGCATAATGGCCAAAGGAATCAGGTAAAGAACTTAGAGGAAAGGTAGCTAAAGGCATTTTGGGGAAAATGTGCAACTTATATGTAGCTTTAAAATACATAAAATCCAGTTATTATCCATATCAGTCTATAAAATGGCAGTGCTGTGTTTTCTGTAATTATGTGCAGTGGTATTTAACATTACACATAATCACTACAGGACAATAGATATATATTTAGGAAATTCAAGCTTTTATATTTACAGTGTTTTAAAGTTTTCTTTACCTTATCCAGTGTTAGTGTAGTAAATCAGTGTGTATTATAGATAGTAGCAACAAGTGCTCCAGCATGTAAAATCATAATTTTTAAGGGTGTTTATTAAGCAACAAACACACAAAAAAATATGCACTACAGGGTTACTTAAAAACAAACAAACAAAAATTTGAACCCCCTAAAACCTTTTAGCAAGTAGCTGTTTCTGAAAAATGGGATTAACGATTATTGAGTAAAATACTTGCAGCTGTCTTCTGGTGAAGTTCCAATGCTTCTTGGTTTGGCTTTCCTTTACCTGGGTTGAGGGGTTTCACATTTAGCAAACAACTGTGGTTTTTTTGCAACAATATGGATGGTACTTTTCACCATCTCCGTAATAGAAGTAACTATCCCAGTAACTCAGGTAAATATATTCAAGTTGGGATTTTCTAGGTTCCTGTAATTAAATTCTCTAGGTATATCAGCTGTAATAAACTTCACTGTTACAAATATAAGAGGAGTGATTACACAGGAAGTTCCACCTGAATATTAGGAAGAAGTCCTTATCTGTGTGCGTGACTGAACACTGGAACAGTTTGCCCAGAGAGGTTGTGGATTTTCCCTCACTGGAGATACTCAAAAGCCAGCTGGACGCAATCCTGAGTAATGTGCTCTAAGGGACCTTGCTTGAGCAAAGTGATTGGACCAGATGACCTTCAGTGATCCCTTCTAACCTCACCCATTCTGTGCTTCTCTGAGGGTGCCTTCCTGACTCCATGGAAGCAGGAAGATAGCAGGAAAAATCAAACTGCACCACTAAATTGGATTGACTAAATAACCTGTAATTGGGTGGAAGGAACCTAGGTATGTGAGGCTCTTGATTAGGAAGACTGGTGAGAAGAAACACACTGGCAGATGTGATCTGATATTTCCTAATATCTGAGACTTGTTGATATCCTATTGTATTCCTTTTTAATTCAGAAATATAGAAACTTGGCTGCTTGATTTTGGGAGGTCTCCTGCCTGTTGTGAAAGAACATGTATTTTGATGTTTGCAATGTATTTCTCTATTTCTATTATCCCTGTTCCATCATTCCAACTGGAAAGTGGCATATATGCTGGAGAAAGCTCTCTTTAAATAAAGCAGAAGAGTAAATGAAGAGTAGGATGTTTATTATTGATCTCAGAGATGCTTTTGCAGTCTGCAATATGAACACGTATGGATTACTGGTAAAGCTGGAAAGCAAATGACATTTTCTTTTATCGTTTGTAAAAATGAAGTTAGGGTTTATGAAAGGTACTGGATTCAGGCTCTGGGGACTTAACTTCTCTGTTTATCCAGGAAATAGATGTTGTACATCACAAGCAGAGGCAGTGGAAGTATTAAAGATCTCAAAGTTCTCACACTCCCTTGTCTGTACTTCTCCTTCTTGACCAACTCAAGGTACCGATGGGAAAGCTTAGTCTATGCACACACTTAATCCTGGTTGTTTTTTTTTTTTATTTTCTGGAAAGTACACAATAATGCTGTTGTCTGTAGTTTTATTAACAAGAACTTTTGTTCACTGCTGTCTAATTTAGAAATGCCAGCTCCATAAGCAGCTCTGTTGCCTTTGTTGTCTAGCCTAGATTGCTTTCACACCCTTTCAATATGAGTAATTCTAATTTTTGAGCAGTGAAATGGTACCCCTGTACCCACGTCCCATACAGCAGGTTGGGAATTAACTGGATAAAAAGGTGTTAGGCACTTCTTATTTGTGGAAGGGAACAGAAATATGGAATATTTATACTAGATGCACATCTTGCATTTTGCTGATGGGCTATGGACAGTAATATCTTCATGGCATAATGTGTGTTGCTATTAAGAAATTAAGGGAGTAAAAAATATTTCCTGTGTGTGGCAAAATTACTCAATACAGGTATGTTTCCCCATGAAACGTGTAGGTATACCATGAGTGACACAAGTATCCATGAACATTTTTACCCAGGCGATAAATAAAATGAAGCTAATGAAACAGAACAATGGGGGGTATTAATTTTTCATGAAAGGCAAATTAATACCGCTTTCAAATGCTTGACTCCACCTCTCAGAGATATGTAATTTGTATAAATATATTTAGAATCTTCTGTATTGACTAAATCAGGGCATAAGCAAATGAGGATGCAGTTTGTGTCTTGATACAGCTAAAGCCAATGTCATTTACTGGTTTATCACCTTTACCAAAAATGGTGGAGAATTGCATGCAAAGTGGCCAATTTTTCTGTGAATTTTGTTTTAGGGTTTACATTTGAGATACTTAAATGTTACACAGTATTTTGGTTAGGTGAAAATGCATTTTGGCTGTCATAACTGATATCTGCTGAGTTGATGGGAGTTAGGTAAACCTAGAAGCTTGATTGGCAAAAAGAAGAGCAGCTGTTTACCTCTGTAGCATGGGGAAAAAGGGGGGAAACAATAGTTCTCTTCTCCTGTTGACAGATATAATGATATTCCTGATATTTTAATACAGTAATTTTTTTCTGCCAGCTTTGTGCAGGTTTTGATTGCTGTTACTCTTGAGATGCAGTAGAATGAGAACAAAATAAATAAGACACACATAGAAGAAAGACTCGATTGGCTTTTTTCTAGGAATATTTTTAAAATTGAAAATAAGTGCCCATCAAAACTGCGGATGGCTAGTTAAGTATCACGATATCAATGCAATTAAAAATCCATGTGTTTTAATACATGTTATTAAAATGTGTATGTTGTTTAGGCTTCTGTAATAAATGTTTTCTGAATACTTTCCTATAATTTTCTCTACTTAAATTCCAGCCGCAATGATTTTTCTTAGCCTAATTTTAAAAACCATTTCTAATGTATTCCTTGTACTACTGCATTTTACTGCCTCAGAACCTAAATTGTGTCTTTAACAGTAACAAAAAGCACTATGATTATAGAATACAGAGTTTGAAATGTGTGATACATCACTTCATATTCAAGGGAAAGCTATTGTATCTAGAATTATAAAGTTAAATTAAGGTTCTGCCTTCTGACATTACAAAGTACTGTAATACTGATTTTTAAATTTTTAAATTGCACTTAAAACATGGAACATAGGGCCAGACAGATAATCTATCAAGTGTTGATAACAGTCTAGATACAACTTCACTATTTCTGTCTCATCACTGGTGCATATAAATGCTGGTACTTAGAAAGGCAAACAGCAAGTAATTTTTTCAGAGAGAGTGGATGTCCAGATGTATATTCTATAACTTGTTTGAAATAACAACGTAGGGAATTTTGCAGTCATAACTGGTTGATATCAGAAAAATTGTGCTTAAGCCAGGATGCATTCAAATTACTTCATACTTTGTGATTGGAAGTGGTTAAAGTAACGTTACCAGTCAGTTTAGATCACAAGCAGCCTTCTTTGGAATAACTTCTTTGTATTCGTACGCAGTTATGAACAGGCTTATGGCTTGATATTGACAGCATTATACTGATGACACTCGAGAGCATGGGAGCAAAAGCGGTCTCACTTGTGCCTGCAGGTCTTGTGTTACACTGGGGACAATGGCAGAATTGCCTCGCTGGGGACAAGGCAGGTTGATTGATAGAATGTTTCCTATAAAAAAAATTTCTCACCGTCCTATTGCATGATTTTTGAAATAATTTAGGGCCTTCTAGACTGTAAATAATAGAGGGTGTTGTGGCTGTGCAAAGTTTGAATTCGGGCCCTGCTTCTGAGAAGTGAAGGTGTAATGTATCATGTTTTTTCTTGAAGTGTAAGATTTGGAAGGTTTGTTGAATAAGAATGAAGCTGTTTATACATCCTGGAGATATGCAATGTGTGTTTTGATAAATGTTGAGGGGTATCTGGGTGTGAGAAGTAACCTAAGAACAAGTATTAGGTCAGATCAAAGGTCTGTTTAGTGATTCGCTGTGATGGAGTCTGAGGATATGTTACATAGTCCCTCTCTTAGCATAGGCCCCTGGCTTGTGCTATTAACTTGTGCGGAGGTTGGATATAGATTGTTTAATGGCCTCTAGTAGACATTTCCTCCAATACTTCGTCTGTTGCTTTGAAGTCATTTAAGTTTACGGCCTCTGTAATGTTAGGGAGCTTTAGTGGATTATCAGTCTGGATGAATCTAGGATGGAACAGTACTGTGAAGGTAGTGGAACTGATGCGTGAAGATACTACAGAATTGTTTGGGTTGGAAGAGACCTTAAAGAGCATCAGTTCCAATCACCCTGCCATATCAGGGACACCCTTCCACTTGGCCAGGTTTCTGAAAGCCCCATCCAGTTTGGCCTTGAACACTTCCAGGGATGGGGCATCCACAGCTTCTCTGGGCAATGTCTTCCAGTGCCTCATCATAATCACGGTAAAGAATTTCTTCCTAATATCTAATCTAAACCTATCCTCCTTCAGTTTAAAGCCATTCTCCCTTAACCTGTCACTCTGTGGCTTTGTAAAAAGTCCCTCTCCAGCTCTCTTGCAGGCCTGCTTTAGGTACTAGAAGGCCCTAAGGCATCTCCAGAGCCTTCTCTTCTCCAGGCTGAACAATCCAAACTCTCTCAGCCTGTCTTCAAAGGAGAGGTGCTCCAGTCTTCTGACAGTCTTCATGACCCTCCTCTGGACTTGCTCCAACAGGTCCGTGTCCTGCTTATGTTGTGGACCCCAGAGCTGGACACAGCACTCCAGGAGGGGTTATACAAGACTGGAGTGGAGGGGCAGAATCACTTCCCTCGACCTGCTGGTCACACTTCTTTTGATGTAGCACAGGTTATGATTGGCTTTCTGGCCAACTTGCTGAGGTGAGCTGAATCCCACTGTCCGTGTCACTCATGAAAATGTTGAAGTGACAGTCCCAACACTGACCCTTGAGGAATGCCCCTTGTCACTGGTCTCCACTTGGACTTTGAGCCATTGATTGCAAGTGTTTGAGTGCAGATGTCCATCCAATTCCTTACCCATTGAGCAGTCCACCCATCAAATCCAGCACTCCCCAGTTCAGAGACAATGGATAGTGTGGGACAGTGTCAAATGCTTTGCACAAGCCCAGATGGATGGTTTCAATTGCTTTTCCCTCATTCACCACCACTATAACCCCATCATAGAAGGCTACCAGATTTGTCAGGCATGATTTGCCTGTATTGAAGCCGTGTTGGCTGTCACAAATCACCTCCTTATTTTCCATGTGGCTTATCGTAGTTTCCAGGAGGATCTGCTCCATGATCTTGCTGAGCACAGAGGTGAAGCTGACCAGCCTGTACATCCACAGGTCTTCCTTTTTTTCCTTTTTGAAAATGGGGGTTATATGCCCCCCTTTCCAGTAAATGGGAACATAATCATACTGCCATGACTCCTTAAATATGATGCGCAGGGGCTTAGCCACTTCCTCCACCATTATACATATGCATTATACAGCACTTTGAGGTACACAAACTTGGAAGTTGGTGTTTGACAAGCAGGATATGTTCCTGGAAGACAAAGCAAACAGGTTTTTTGGTGTCAAGTGGATACTAGAAAAGAAAGATTGATATTTCTCAGAAGAAGAAAAGAAGAAAATGGGGGTCTATTTTATACTTCTGATTGGTAACTTCAGGGACAGAATAAGTTTGGACAGGCTTGGCTGGAGACTAACACTTTTAGATAAGCATCAAAAAATTTTATATTGAATTGAAATTAATTTGAAACAAAACTTCTGAGTTTCTGAAGTTCATTCTTCATTACATCTTAATTCCTCTTAAAAGACGATTGCAGTAATTTTTACGCTACATTGATTTCTTCTGAATTAGTTTATAAGTTGATAATTGGTGTCAACTCTGTAGTTTGCTGATGTGCTAGAAAACAGAGTCATCTGGCAATTAGTGTCAATTGAAGTTAAAAGCAGTATACTGTATTTATTACTAAAGATGTGGTGTAATAAATAATGGATTTTATATGTATTCTCAAATTTTCTGAAGGCAAGATTGTGAAAAACTGTAACAATATAATCGGAAGAAACTAACATGTTATGCATGGGGAGATTTTGAAATGAATTTTCACATCACTTGTTTTGTACTCACGGGTGTTTTTATGATATTTTATAGTGTCCTAGGAGTATCTTTCAAAACTAAAGCAGCACTCCTCTGAAGTAGGTTTGTCACTGCTTTATTGGCATCAGAACTGGTATGCTACAAGATAGTGTGATATGCTCACATTTATATGGACTCCAGTGTCTAAGGTAAGAAGGGACTGCAGATCTCCCTCTTGTGTTAACTCTTCCTAGTGTTTTACAGGGGTTGAGAACTTGTCCTCTGTATGCTGAACCATTTCTTTGGTAAGTTCTGTTAAGGTATCTTAATCTCTACCCTGCTGTTATCTGAGAATGGATCCATATGACACACTACAACAAAGAATGACCAGTGAAACTGTTTGCAGTTGAGCCTACTTCTCCCTGCCCCAAATCAGCATCAAATTATGTCTTCCATGTGTGAAAAGACTACAGAGAAATTACCAGAGCACCACAGAGCTGACGACACAGATATTCTTTACTTGTCAGTGGATATATTCTCTTCTGATCTGACATGTGCCAGGTACAGCTTCCTCTGGTCCTTTTGGTGAGAAACGTGGTTCAATTTCTGCCACACTCAAGTGATCAAAGCTGTCAAAGCCAGACACTTCTGTAAGTTCCAGCTTTACCTGCTGTCATCTTCTTTGCTAAAAAGTTCCATTCTGTGTTGGTTTGTAGCATTTGGTGTCATTGGGAATGTTTTCTGTTACAGGTGTCCTAGAAGACCTCTAAATATTTTATTTCCATAGTATTAGACTTTTAGAGCATTTTTAAAAAATTGTTGCAAAATAAGTATCTTTGCCCATCAGTAGAAATGTCTCCTAATTATACTCAAATCTTTTTTATTACTACAATAGCATCTAGATTCTTACAGCAAGACAGAGCTTTAGTTGTGGTCAAATTTGCATAAACTTACAACAAATAAGCCTCTCTAACCAGGGCAGTTCATAATATGGAATACATTAGGAAAAAATTAGAAATATATACTAATTCATGTGATGCACTTTCCATTTGGTGTGGTGCACCCTCTGCATGGTCTCTTGCTATTTGGGCATCTCCTGCTGTGTGTGGAGAGAATGCAAGGATAACTGGAACTCCATTGTCTTTTTGAAGCTTGAGGTCTATCTGCATTATTGGTGTTATGTTGATTTCTTTTTATTAGGATTAAGAGTTTCCAGGAGGATCTGCTCCACTTTTTAAAGCATTGGCTTTTCAAAATAGGGTAAGATACGATGTATCCAAAGTCTACCAAAAATGTTTGAACAGAACAATATTTTGTGGCATAATAAATGCAGCTAACCAAGATAAATTGATATCTAGAAAGTTATATGCAATGCCCTAAGAGTTGTCCTGTGTCTTATGTGGCTTCATTGCCTTCATGGAAAATCCTTGTGGATGAATCCAACATCAAACTACACAGGGATTGTGCCCAAATTTGTGCTCAACTCATTACAGAAGCATTCAGGAGAGGACAGGGTAAAAAATGTTTTAAGTTCCAGATAACAGAAAAAAATTGAAAAAAACACATAGTAGTGTCCAAAACATTTTGGGTATAATTTTTATTGAATTTTGAATTATATTGAACTTTATTTGAGTTCTATTTTATGATTTTATTTGCATAATTTTTATAGCAACTGAATTACTCCTGTAGGCATTAAGTAATTATAAAAGCACTACATTTATTTGAGTACTTATTGAGTTATCATAGGTACTTCATTTTTATTTCATTTTTATTAACAATTCATGCTCTAAATAGAAGGGAAAACTTTACTGATTTTGCATGAAATTGCTAATTCCACAGTTTGTGAGTACCCATTACACCATGAAGCAAAGAATATAATTTTTTTCCCAATCTTCTATAAGAAAGAATACATTATATTTCTTTTGGAAAAGCACTACTGTTTTTTCCCCTATTTTTTTTCTAGAAATAGTAATTGCAATAAAATGGCAGACCATCTCCAAATATGCTGAAATGTCAGACTATTTACTGCCATGGTAGAGATGTAAAAATAAACTAGTTTTGCTTTACTGAGTAAACAACCAAAAATATGTTGATTATGAATATGTAAGTGTCATTTATATGTGGGGTGGCTGACTTTTTCCCATCTGTCAAATCTACACAGATTAAGGGTCTGATGTAAATGTCAATATGAATCCAAGTATGACAGCTCTATTTATTTCTAAACATGATGTACACTGTGGTGCCTGTTTCTGTAACCAAGTGTGCCTGAAAATTAAGTGTGTCATAAGCACTCATTTAAAGAAACAGCCTACAGTCTGCTAAAGACATCATATAAAGAAAAATATCCTTTTCAAGAAGGGAATTTGTTACTTGACTATTTTAATGTGAATTGTTTCTTCTTTGCAGCATGTCTACTATGTCTTTGGTAGCCAACCTGATTACCCCATATCATAAAAATTTAGTACCTTTCTACTGCAGTAGTTACTGGGTTATTGTTCATTTTGAAGGTATAATCAAGTCCATAAATTGCTAACTCTGCTGCTGAACTTAGGCCAATAATCTAAAGTCTTTTTTTTCCCCTATGGTCCATCTTGCAAGCTTTTTTCCTTTGCTAAGCAGTTTAAACTGGTATTTACAAATAAGTGAAGCAGCATTATAACATGCATATTATTCTCAGTTTATTACAGTTGTATTCTGATTGCTTGGATACGTTGAATGTAGTGTATTTCTGTATTTTTTTTCCTTTTCCTGAACCTACACAGCATTATTATTTGGGGTAATCTGGCCAATTCTGCCAAGGCCTTCAGCATGTTCTTTATAGACCCAAATCACATTGCAACATGGCTAGGTTGCAGTGTTCTTGGGCTCCATTAATTATATTGTTTAGTGATACCTGGAGCAGTAGCATTATTAATGGTGTGTGAGAAAGATGAAAATTACTTGGGGCACAAAAGCTGGTGGCAGAAAATCCTTCTACGAGCCAGAATCAGCAGGGTTCACTGTAAAGGAGTAAAGGTAGTGTTAAACAAAATTTTTTTAGATATAAACTGGTGGTCTTTAGTTCATGTGTACCCACTGCATTTATGTTGAAGATTACTCAATTCATTTAAAGAGAGAGAAAAATAAATTTTGTAGGTTCATCAACATAAAGAAATGTTGTTTTAATGGTAATGGTTGTGACAAATTGTGTGGTAAAAATAGTTAGAGTTATTCTATTTGTTTGTGTGAGCAATAATCTCAACCAGCCATTCTGAACACATGCTATACTACAGTAATATTAGAAGAGCACCTGGTTGTATAGAAAAATTCATTCATGGTCCTTTGCTTGTAAGGTATTACACTTCATCTATCTTAAATGCCATTCCTTATGGGAAGTAGCTAGAACTGTGCTAGTTTGCAACCTGATAGTTTGGAACCTCCTTACTGGGAATTCTTTGATAGTTCACTCACCAGCACGTTTGTTCCAGGGCTCACTAACCAGAATCATTGCTTTTGACTGAGATGTCTGGACAACTTTCAGTGACTCTTCCAAAACCAACAGATCTATATTTTCTTTTAGATTGAAACAAAGTTCCTTTGTGTAGTTTTCCATGGGATTCTTCAGTCTCTTAGTATTCAGTGTTTTACATGCTGGAGTGTCCATGCAGGTGTTAAAATTGCTTTACTACAAAACTGAACATCTACTCAGCTCAGTTCAAAGTGTGTGTAGTGTTAGACATGACCTTAAACAGTGAACACTGATGTTGCATGACTCACACCATCCATTTATAACATTTTCTATTACAAAAGAATAAAAATGATTTTGTTTGCTTGTTTCCTGAAGTGAAAAGTCATCTGCATAGAAATGTGGCCTTTTAGTCTAACCATTTATCTGCAGTACTTTAATCTAGTACAGTGTCTGATAATTTCTGAAGCTGATGTAAGCTCTCACAAGCAGCCTTTCAACATTGTGCTGTTTTTAGTCTAGCTCCTGTTTATAGGTGAGAAAACTGGAGAAGTGAGTGAAGCATTTGTAACACAGTGGGCAGTAGTACTTGTGCTGTTAGAGCTCATTAATTCCTTTCACAGCCCAGTGATCATTGTCCCAGAATGCTTCAGCTTTAAGGAGAGTTTGACTTTACTTTGCCATTTAAAATGTAGGCTGACTCTTGTAATATTATTTTTTAATTTGTTGTTGAAGACAGGCATATTTGTCTTTGTTCTCAAAGTTTTGCTGGCTCAGTAAATTTGTCACTTTTTTTTAAATTTACTCATATATGAATGTTTCTGTTCTGTAATTAATTTTTTTCAGAAATATTTGTGCATGTAGCATAGTTATGGAAAAAGTTTAATTCAACCTGATTTTAGTTGGATGACATTTAAGAGTTAGTCAGGATCAGCATCATCTGATCATGAATGTGAAGTGTAGTATTGTATAAGTAAATTTTCCTCCTAATAGTTTGTGCCCATTTCGTTACTGGAAGATGAAGCCTGTGGATTAAGTCATGAATTTTAAGGAATGAAAATTCAACTGAACTACTAAACGAGCTTTTCATATAGACTTCAATTTCTGTAATGTTTGTTGAGGAGCAAAGTGTCTGTTTCCCACCAAACTGGAAGAGTCTGAAACATTGATGTTAGGTCTTGCTGCTTTTGTGGCCATGTGCTCCAACGCTCTTAGGCTCAGCAGATGATGCCTGAATTTAATATTCTTTGGCAAAACTATTTTTCATTTCAAGCAATTGGATTATCAGTATGAGGTTACTAAAAAGGATGAGGTATTTTCACCTACTGCTGAAGTGGAAGTCTGGTAGAAGGACATATAGTTTTCTCTGCTGCACACAATACTTGGCAGTCTGTGCCTGGACTTCTGCTAGATTTAATTTTGCTGTGCTTGAGCCTTGCTTGGTGCTCCCTGCTGCTCTGCAGACCTGGAGAAAGACTTTTTCATTCATCTGTGATGTTGCAAATAACGTTGTTTGTTGTTGGTGGTGGTGGGTTTTTTTTTGTTTGTTTGTTTGTTAAAAGTGAAAGTGTGTTCTAATCTGCTCAGCAAGGCACAGTTTGATTCCATGTTTTCTTGGGTAATGGATTTGGGTGGATTATCTGTTGTTCTTCAGAGCTGGAAGTGACTAACCTAATTTCAGCTGTGAATGTATTCTCCAGTATTTTTTGCACACTTAGTTGCTTTGGATATTTGGCTGCATGAACAGAAGGGACAGGAAGATTAGGGATGCACTTTTCCATGCCCTGGAGAGATGTGCCTAGAGGCAGCTTTTGTATAGTTTCTGGTGATAAGTGGATATAATACTGACAGGCAACAAGGTATTTTGCTGTTTGTTTGTCATGAACATATAAGAGTGTGGACAATCTTGATGGAGCAGAGAAGAACAACTCAAAGGTTATATTCATAATGTAATCTGTTATATAACGTGTCCAAAGCCTTCCAAACTCATTGAAGTCCTAATATTGTTGACCTACTGAATAGAATTTGAGGAAGAGAATGAATTCACAATGAGTGGAAAATACTTTGTTTATTATTATTATTTTATTTTGTATCCATTTCTAATGTTAATAAATCCTCTGCATAAATCAAAACACACTGTTTCACAAAAGCTGGTCTAAGAAGTGATATTTTCAGAAATGTCAGTTGCTGTCTTTGTTTTCTTCTTGTCAGTTTGATAAAGGAAATTATAGCCTGCACTAGTACTTACTCCAGGCCCTGTGAAATTTAAATACTACAGTAGTTCTTAATAAACTACCTTCGTTAAACTAAAACTGTGTTCAGATGCTGAGAGTCTGGAGTGCTAGGGGCTGGACTGGGAAGATTTGCAAGCGAAGAACCACCAGCACTACCACCCCAGGGTGGTGACTGAATGTGAACTGGTAAAGGAGATGACTTACACCACAAGTCCTGTGTCTTTCCTCTCATGGCAATGGCTGACTAGGAAACATACTCTTTTGGCAAATTCTGTTGGCAGCAACAAGGAGACTTTGCATTCTCTCCTTTCTCAACCTGATTTTGATTGCTAGATGGCCTACAGTATGCAAGAATGGATGATAACTAAAATTTCTTCACAAAGTAAGATAAGAATTATTGGAAAACCATAGTACATTTTAAAATCTTTGTTAAACTTGTATATTGATTTTGTAATTCTGCTTATTTCTAATAATCAGAATAAAAATTTGGGAGACCTTTCACAGAGGATGCTTTTCTAGTGCTCACTTTGTATAGTGATGCTGCAACTAGATGTTCTTAGATCTTACTGCACAGTTATATGTTCTGATTCAAGGTAATGATGAACAATTCTTTTATGAGAAAGGCAGCCTTAAGCATAGAAGATACTTTTAAATATGCAAAACATCACTCTTCGTGTCCTTTATCTAGGATTGTGGGTCACTATAAATATGTATGTCCATCGAAGATTTTTCTTATACTAGACTTCACTGATGTCACATCTGATTGTGAGTTTGGGAGGTTTGGGCTGAGTAGACATCATCTACTTCTAGACTGTGTCCATCATTTCCATAATGATTTGCTCAAGGAAAATTTTTATCTTGTGTGAGAAGAAGAAAAAACTTTCCATGCTCCTACATAGCAGAAGTATACTGTATGACTTTCATGGCCTCTTGCTTGACTAGCAGGTTACTAAAGACGTGTAGGTCAAAGCAACCTTGTTATACTTGCTATGGATTATTTCCTCCTTGGTGGAATCCTCCCATTAGGTTACATCAATTCCAACAGTGCAAATTTCTGTAGCTTGTTATTTACTAGAAACGTCGGCATAGCTTCATGGGGAATTGACATCAAGGAAACCAGATTAAACTGTATGGTGTGATATAGACATACGTATAAATGTAACATGGTATATAGGTCTTTCATGCCTTTTTGAGTATTAATTGCCCCAGAAGACTGTCCATGTTCTATCACAAGGGTAGAAACAGAAAACATTTTAGAAATTAATGCTGTGTGGTTAGCCAGCACCAGGACCCTAAGAACTTTGAAAGTATGAATGAATGTATTCCAATTACTGACTAATGCAGGTAATGGGTTTATGGTACTTAGAGGGCTGGATCTGTTCTCTGACAGCCTGCAGACATTAGGGGCCCCTCATGACCAGCCTGCAATGTAGGCATTATGGAGTGATTTTTACTTTACTGCCTTTTCCATCAGATCATCCCCTTTCTTTCACACACAAGGTTAATTCACTTCTTGATCACATTATTTCCTCGCTGCTCTTTGACAATATAAAAATTCTGAGTGGACAGCTCAATCCCTCTTCCATCTCAGATTTGATTGTTATGGTATTGCCTGGCGTCCCTCAGAGGCCTCCAGCAGCCTTTGCTGCACTTTATGACACTTAAATGGCTGGGCTACAATTTCTCCATCTATTCACGAAATGCTGTTAATAACTCATTTTCAAAGAGGCCCTTCTTTATGTCTTGGCGTTAAAGGATTTTTTATTAGGTGCCAGGATAGGTGACACACAGCCCCAGTAACCAAAGAGTTAATTAATCTGTTGAAATTTATTGCCTTTTATACTGCACTCAGTGTGACAGTCCCTAAGAGAAACAGATACTATATTTACAACCGAGCTGAAATATTCAGTAATATAGTCTGCATACTGACCCACTCCATCAGTGTATGCCTTTTGCTGAAGTACCCATTAATCAACTAAAATGGATTTGTGTAATCTGTCTTCTTTCTTATTCTGAGATTCCAATAAATATTGAAATAATAATTTATTGATTATTCTGCAATATAAATATCTTGGGTAAAGCCACCCAAGATATTTGCATACTAATGCATTTCAAAGCTCTTGTTGTTCTGTAGGTATGACAAAGACAGAGATTGTAACAGGGGTTAGGATGGAATTCCTCTGGAATGTAGAACACCAAATCCTGTGTTAGCAGGATGTAGTGGTCCTCTAAAGTAATTTTTGAGATTGTATATTGAAGATAAACTTAAGTTGTATTACTGGCCTTTCATTTGGGTGACAATAAATACAGGAGTGTTTGTTTTGTTTTACAAACAAAAAGTTTCAATTCTTTTCTGGGGAGGTGTTTATCAGAAGATAGTGGCTTTGTTCTTTCTAAAAATAACAGTCTGGGCTGCCCACTATATTGAAGTCCTGCTGTAGAGGATGTGTGTGCCTATAATATGCATGACTCAGTGTGGCAGATTATTTGATGCAACTCTCCTGAGAGCTGAAATAAAGAAGGTTCTGTCAAGGGAGGGATTATGACAGCTTCTGGCATAAATTAGAGAATTTATGTGGAGTGCTGTAATTCATTGCAGCCTTTCTTTAGCAGTGGGATGCAATATACCATGTACTTGCTGTAGCACTGAGATCCAAGGTTTTCACACACATAATCCTGCTCTGTACTAGCGCCTGGCATGAACTATGAGGCAGTTTTGTTTACTCTGTGCTGCTTTCCTGTGGTATTTTCTCCCTACCTCCTTGTGATTTACTCATTTGTCTTGTTTATCCCATTAGTAGTGGTTAATCCAAGCAGCTCTGTTTAACTACTGAAATGTCATGTCCGAGTAGGAGTTTGCATTCATTTGCAGAACAAATCTCTTTGTTTATGACCTTGTGTGGTACATAGTATTAAACAGGATTCAAATTATGATACATTTTAATTCTGTTTAAAAAAACCTCTACTGCATCAAAAAGTCAAGGCTGGATAATCTACTTGGAATATCACCTGATGAATATTGAATGACTCTTGAGAGGTAGTAACAATGCACCTCTTTATGCTTTGTCTTCACTTCCTCATTTCTTTGTGACCATGACAGCTGGAAGCAGCCTTACAGTAGACAGTGAGACTGGTATTTTTTCCAGAGAAAGCTGCAAGAGAAAAGCTGAACAAAGTTTTTTGATCTCTTGGAGATATATTATTTTATTCAATTAGAATTTTTGCCTTTACTTCATAAAGGCTTCTCCTTTTGCCAACAATGGAGAAATGATTAGGTAACATTTTCCTGGCTGCCAATTTGGAAAAGCTTTCTTTGAGAATGTCTACAAGTAAAAAAGTCTGCTCTGGCAAATCTTTTTCACTAAGGAATTAGAAGAATCAGTCAGTATGCCTGATGACTTGCACTTCACTCTCAGGCATGGCCTAAGTTTGTTCTGAACTTTCATTGGGTGGTTTAGGAGACTCTACTATCTCAAACACTGAGAAAGATCAGTTTTCAAGAATTAACACAGAAATACATCCCTCTAGTAAAGTAGCTTTCTTGTTAAGAGACGACACGATCATCAGCATGACTGTTGTGTGGTGTATGAGATATTTAGTTCTGCTTGCCTCTTATGCTATAAATTCAAGGGTTTTCTCCCTCATATATATATGGATATTTTTTGCATATAAATGGGCTTTTTTGCATATAAAGAACTTTAACCTGCTTCTGGGTGCTCTGCTTTCTCGGGACTTAGTTCAATTCAATCATAAGTGGTTTATGCAGCACATTTCAAGTCTCCATAACAATTTTTCATAGTTTTGGGTAACTGCTTCTGATCAGAATAACTGAAGTATAGATAAAATTGTACTGCACAGGATTTGTTTTCTAGTGTCTTGCTGATAAGGTTAACCAGATGGTGAAGTATAATCATCTAGGCAGTGCTATAGATCATCCCACACACACACAAATAGACAAAAATGGAGGATGATAAATTTTCTGTTAGTTTTATTTGTACATGAATCAAAAAGACTCAAAACTTACAGAAAGCCAACCTTTTGGAACTAAAGAAAACCAATGCCTTTGTTTTCTATATTTCTGTGTATAGTACAACATTCTAAGGAAGTCTAAACCTGTTGGTTGCCCCTTTTATTATTCTTTAATGAAATTTCACCTATTGTGAAGTTTTATATCAAATTTCAGGAATGCATATTCTCTTTCATAGTTCTTGGTATTAAGTATCTTAATAGCAAAAACAAGGGGTTAAAAATAAACTACTTAATATGGAATTTTTATCCCATGTTGCTTTAAATGATCTGAAGTCAGCTACAGGACGAAGGTCACAGGATTAAGCTGCTTTGCACCATGATCTGGCTGTTAACTCAAAACTGGGTTAACAACAATAATAATAATGTTAATATACACTTTTATTTTTTTTTTTTTCCTTAAGTATTTGATCCCTGTTCTCAGGAAGAGCAACTCCAGTAACACAAATTCTAGTGATAGCAAAAATACCAGCATGGTCTTAGGGTATCTAGTGAGATTGTGCATTTTGAATATTAAGTTATCAGTTGTTTCTTTAATCAATAGCATTCCCCAGGGTGATCAGGTGATTACACAGGCTTGATGCAAAAATGATCACAGCACAAAACATTGCAAGATGCACATCACCCAGTAACTCTGATTCTTCAGCCACAAATTACGTTGTATTGAGATTGACTGTACTGATTGGATGTGAAAGACCTTGGGTGTCTTTCCCCAAGATATGCTGCTGCTTCTGCTCAGCGTAGTGGGAATTTTGGTTCATTGAAACCCTTTTTGGAATGCAAGATCAGGTCTGGTATCACATATTTGTAATTATCTTAAATATTGTGGGACTGGGCTTTGCGAGCTTTTCAGGAGTGTATGAATTTGGGTTTTATAGTGAGTTGTGTGAATTATAACACAGTGACTGCTGTTTCAGTGCAAATGATGAACAAAATGAATGGAAACAAACTATAACAACGTATTACTTGTGGGAGAAGTGACATGAATTGGCTCTTAGGAATGTGCTAGGATTTGACTGGAAGAGAGGAGTCAGAAAGAGGACTGCTACAGGGGTAGGTGTGAAAATCCTGCGGCAATTTATTGTCTTCCATTGGAAGTATTGATTGATATACTACTGTTTCATGGTGGTTTGTAGGAGGAGACCAATTATTTCAATTTCACAGGTGCTTTTATTTCTGAAAATACTTCTCTAGTTTTATGCAGAACTTTTTTCATTGTTGTCCCTACTCAGATTAAAAATATTATTCTTTATAAACTTAAAAATTCTTTATAAATTTATAAAGTTTATACCGCTATTATTTTCAGCTGTTGCTATCTATTATTCAACTTGGGTGTGAAGAATCATTTTCTAAACCAACTATTTTTGCAGAAAATTTGCTATTTCGATTTCCAGATGTGTCTCTGTATGGGACGTTTTTATTTTTATTTACTTTTAGAGAAATTACAGCGTAGTAAGGACTGTTGTGGGTGAGTGAACCCACCATTTAAGCACTGAAACAGCAGAAATGTTTTAAAGTGAGAATACTCGGGAAAAAGCCATTCAATAGCTTAAAGGTGATTTCTACTTCATGCTGCTTCTAATGCTTTCATAATAAACATGAAAGAAATGAAGTTTTTATATATATATATATATATAGGTCTTTACTGTTATGCCTGTGGTTAACACAAACATGACATTTCTTTGAAAGTCACTTGGGACCATGTACAGCTGTGGTGTAAAGAAGTGTTACACCATCCAAAGTCAATGGCAGTTGTGCCCTTATGTGCCAGGCCTGCCTATGGCCTCTGTCTGTTTAGCCATACTGCATTAATATCATTTGGATATTCCCAGAGGTTATTTTTTATTACAAACTACATATTATGGCTGGCAACTTGTGACAGGTGAGTTCTGGTTCCCATATGTCGTGCACAAGACTGCAGGAAAATATATCCGTGTTCTTCACATCAAAATGCCAAAATGTCAGCAGTCACCTCCCAGCACAAAGACCCTCAGAAATACAAAGCAAAAGTGCTTGGCATCATCCCTTGTAGATGCAGGCCTGTCTGAGGAGCTGTCTGTAGAGATAGATCTGTCAGTCACTGAGGAGCCTTGTGCGCGAGGGAACACGACGCAGTGCTGCCGCAGCTTGAGCACGGCACTTTCCTCCTGTGGAGGAAACGCATCTGGCATCAGTGCCAGCTGATCACAAAACTGAATGACACTCAGGGTGACTCTGCCATTGCCTGTTGGCTTTTAGTAAGCCACCTTCTAAAGGAGTAAAATTAAATTCTGTAATGAATCACAGAACAGTTGAAAATTCTGAGTTGGAAGGGACCCACAAGGATGGTCCAGTCCAATTCTTAAACTTCTCCACAGATCTTCACCTTGCTTAGGTTTGCCTCTTTATATTTTTCTAAAGCTTTGATATATGCATATAAGCTGTTTTTTTCTGGTCTTTATTCAAGACAAAACCTCGTAAGTTTGTGTTATGTAGTTACATTAGAACTCCTTTGGAAAAGAAACACCTAAGCTGTGTGGTAGTTGATCTCTCTATCTTACCCAACTCTGAGTTTCTTTTTCTCTTGTTTCTCCCTGGTTGCCACTAATTAAGAGTACTTTCTGTAGCATTAAGATTAGAAAGCCAAACTGAAAGGCAATATGATAATATGTGTAATATTTAATTTAAATCTGATTTTAAAGAAGCTAAACTAGTGGAATCAAGTTATAGTCTATGTTCATACCATCAAGAATTAAAAATTGAGTTATACCAAACATCCATAAACTTGACAGAAAGAAGAACTTCTGTCATTTAAAAGTCAGAGCAAAAACTCATAATGTTATCTGTACATCTGTTTTTTAGGAGTTCTGTGGGGGGAGGTTGTTGGTTTTTGTTTGTTTGTTTGTTTGTTTTTTAATATATAATTTAATTATTATCTTGAAACTTATGAGAAACTGACATATGGAACATGCATTTTGAGCCTTCTACTGTTGAGCTCTGCTGCAAACAATGCTAAAATTGTCCCATACTGAAAACTGGCAGTTACTTTGTTGAAAAAAAATTTACAAAAATAGAAATATTGCTTGAGGGTGGCATATGAAAATTTCAGATTGCACATGTATGAACCTTTATCTTTTAATTTGTTGCTCTTATTTCAGTTATATTAATAAAATTCCATGTTTATTTGGGCAAATGACAATATCCATTTTAATACATTCTGGTTGACTATTTTTCCTCCACTGAGAAAATCCTTGAAACAAGGTCCAGAAGGGTATAAAACACCTGACACTTTATATAAGGTTTCTTATAGATTTAGAGGTTTAGAAATTTGGGATTCAGTTTGCCCATACTTACTCTTGCTATCAATCACTTTCTTACCTTTATTTTTTCATCAAGTAAATGCTTTATTTAATGCTTGTCATCTCTGAAGACGGCAAAAATTTTCTTCATTTCCTGTTTGTTCAGCTGGGCTTCATGTGTGGGGAAAGATTGTATGTCATCTACTAATGTTAGCATTGCTAATGTGGGTGTTGTTGGGGGAGTTAAGATTCAGTAAACAAATCATCTGAGACAAAAGAAATTTACAAAAGCTTGTTTTAATATTCAAAACTTTCTGTTTCTCTGTGCTCTGTAGAAACTTTCTCTGTCATACTCTTATACAACAGTAACAAGTGATGAAGTCAAGCTTGCATAAAAAGTAAACTAGCATTTTATTTATGGAGTTTTTAAAAAAACTTGTATTTTGAAGAGCTTGCTGTTATAAGAAAATTTTGGTGCTGTATCAAATCATATGTTTAAGGAAAACCTTTGAATATCAGGTCATTCTACCGTTAAAATTCATTGTAATTCAATGCAAAAGAAACATAAAAGTAAGGATCATTTAAGTCCCATAAATTTCATCAGCAAAATATTTTTTCTTTCAAATGTTTCTGAATATTTCACAGCTCTTTCAATGAAAACTAATTTTATTTTTATAAAATTAGTGATTGACTTGAACTTCCAGGACAATATTTTTAGAGGAAGCCAAGTGGTTTTTATTTTTTCCTCCTGACTTTATCTTCCTCCAAGGAAAAAAATAGTGTATAAGTTATTGTTCATATTGAGGGACACAGTACATTATTATTTCAGAACTAGTTCTAATGAAACTAACTTTTATATAATTTGCTGATATAAACATTAATAAATTAGCATTCATAGAACCCCTGTGAGGGCTGTGTCAGAACTGGTTAGAAAAACTGAAACTGGACACTTTTGTGAGAGAAAATGAATCTCTTTCAAGAAGTCTGCTTCATGAAATTACTTCTTTTCATGAAAACATATTTTGAAAAGCAAGATGCTTGGATAGTGGCAATATCCTGTTGTGATAGGAAACATTTAGAATTATTTTATTTTGTCTTTTTATAACTTTTTTGTTTTATTTATTGTGTAGAGAGATACAGCCGGAACTAGAACGGAGAAGTTCAAGGCAAGGAAGTTTGTTCTCACACGAATGAATTTGGACATGCCCCTCTCTGTGATATTGTAAGAGATGGTGAAAGAAAGTTGTAGTCAGGTGAGGGATGGTCTCTTCAACCTGGCAACTTGCCATTGAACAAGAAGATATGGCCTCAAACTGCAGCAGGGGAGGTTTAGCTTGGGCATTAGGAAGAATTTCTTCACAGAAAGGGTGACTAGGTATTGGAACGGGCTGCATGGGGAAGTAGTGGAGTCCCTTTAGGTGTTTGAGGAAATACTGGACATGGCACTCAATGCCAGAGTCTAGTTGACATGGTGGTGTTTGGGCATAGGTTGGACTTGATGATCTCAGAGGTCCTTTCCAACCTAATTGATTTTGTGATTCTGTGATTTTGTGAAATAAAGGTACTCAGGCCTCATCAGCCATGTTTTTATTTGCCAATGAATTGGAAGAAGGCCCTTTCTCTTGACCTTGAATATGTAAGCATCCTCTTAGGCATTAACTTCCTCCAAGGTTCACCATTGATAAGGCAGCATAACAACTTAGACTCCAGAGAAAATCTGAGTTGTAAGAAAGTAGCTGAACTAGAACTACACAAGACAGGGAAGGTAAAATTGCAGATGGAGGTAAGACAGATGAACTGGGTTTAGATAAAAGTTGTCGGGGATTCAAGAAGAGAACTGGTAACACAGAAAAGAATTGTAGCTGGCAGATGGGAGATCAACAACATCAAAGAGTAACAGGGAACAACCTTTCCCCACCCGGCTGATGCCTTCCTAGCTGGAAAATACTCAGTATTACTGAGGTGTATCATTAAGAATGGTGACAACATTAATGCTTAGTGTAGTAACTCATTTATCCTAGCTGTCTTTTGTGTGTGGTAGCCTATAAATATATTTTACACTCCAGAGTTTTGCCTGAGCAAAGTGATGCAGAGAAGGGAGAAGTACAAAGACAAATTAGTAGTTTCTGTCCTTAAAGCTAAACTCATTCTTACCCCTTCCTTGCCTACCTTCTCCTATAACAGGCTGCCCTTATCCATGTTGTGCATTGAGAACAAACCCTGTGCTGTGTTGCCCCACAGACGAAGTCTGGGAATGGTCTTGGCGATTGCCTCTTGGCATGGCATGAAGCCATAGTGGGCAACATGCAGAAGCTACATATTAATAGATGATTATAGGTTAGTATTCAATCCTATGCCTTGGCTGTGCTCTATTTGCTGCTGTAGATGCAGCTCTTTGTACTGAGACTTGGGCTGGTTTTTTTAATCACAGGTTTTTAAGGAACTGTTTCAGCGGCAACTTAGCTTTTTCGTGTTGTGTGCACACAAGATTTCACCTTGTCCAAAATTTTGCTTTTCTCTATCCATGCTCTTTTTTCCTGGTTCTCTGTGAGATGCTGCAGAGCCAAAATTGTATGTTCTCTTTGCTTTTACCTCTGTTGGTTTTGTTGCTATGATTTTACCTGAAAAAAAAAAATAGGGTACGGTACAAACCAGAGGTAATAGTCTCAGTGTCTGAATGATAAATGAAGCAAGGCAAGCTAAGGAAAAAGGAGAGGTATTAAAGGGATTCAGAATTATGTGGCCACATCAACTTGATGGAGGGAGAAAGGATCCTTCTATGAAGAAATTTAGTGCTGTGAATTCCTACCAAAATCTAACAGAGCAGAAGTCTTAAAGAGAACAGAATAAATATTTTTTCACATCCTCCCCTGTTCACCAGGTAACTCTTTGGCTTGAGTGACATATGCTGCACAGTGAAACTTCTCTGTTGTTTTTTATTTTAGCAGATAGGGTTGATAGGATCAACAGCAAATGAGCAGCTGCAAGTCTCTTAGGAGAGGCAATATAATGTCCCAGAAAAGTATCAGTTTGGAAAGCACGTTGTTTCAGCTCTAAAACTTAATGTTGGCTTTTGTCAGGAATGTATTAGAGTAATTGGGACTGTGAAAAAAAATTGGATTTCATGGAATTTCTCCAGGGTGCAATTCAAAAAGAGGGATGAACATGGGGGAAATGGTGCCCAGAAACAAGTGGATGGTGATGAAAGTAGGCAAATGACTGAACTTAGAATGTTTTTAACAAACCAAAATGGAGCAGCAAACACACTGTTCTATTCCAATCCTTACCTGCGTGTGCATTTCAATAGAGGAATCTCTCTGTTCACATCATCCCCAAGCTTTGCATTATTTCTTAGGGCTTTAGAATCAGAATAAAACTTTGGGCCCTATGGAAGTTCTGTCCGTTCCATTTTCCCTTCTTTTTAGGGGAGTTAACTAGGAAGTTTTTGTTGCTGCTTTTCAGCCATTTCTCTGTTGTTTCTTTGTCTACTCTTTAGCTGGACTTTTGTAGATGTACTTTTGCCTCATGGATGGGGTAAAAGTAGCTTCTGAACATATGAGACTGGACAATTATGCATTCAACTCTGAAATTATGTTATCAATGACAATAATTTTTACTGATTGCCCAAACAGTTGCTCCTTCAGTTCAGTGTGGTATTGCCTGACTTTTTGGTATGAATGAGTACTGGCACTGTTAGTAGTGTAGTTTGGTTCTTGGGTGCAATATGCACAAAGGAGATATTCTGGTTTGGGATCTTTCCTTAAAAGAAAATATCTCTTTTAAGCTTGCATTGCCATAGATACCAACAGGTATTTGGATTGCAGCATTGTTGAAAATTACAAGGTTAGCCAGGGCCAAATGAGGAATGACTTTTTTTTCTTTTTTAAATATGTTATTAAATTAGCTTTCTGTTTAACTTTAACTCTTTTGGTGGGGTTTTTTTTACAGTTTTTTTAATTTTCAAGAATGCATATTCATTATGTGATCAATGAGTTGAATACATGTTTCTGAGACCTGTGCTAATATTGGCTTATCAGTAAGGTAATCTATACATGAAGTTCCAGAGATCAGATATAATATAACCTTCCCTAAAGAGTTTTCTGAAAATTTGTCTTATCTCATGATTAATCTCTAAAAATATATTATAAAAATATTTAGATGAATTTGTTGTAAACTAAAATTAGGCTGATATTTGAATTTTAAATTCTACAAATTATGTGATTTCAATTAAAAAACTAAAATCAGAGTTTAGTTTCCTCCAGCTTTGGCCAGAAGAGGGAACCATCTTACTGTATCAGCCACTTCTGTGACAGCACTTAAAAACTTTTTTGCTTTTGT
>VYZT01038904.1:151490-180506 GCA_013400735.1 Pomatostomus ruficeps | reverse complement strand
CAGTTCCTGGAGAGATCAAGTACAGAACCTGTTTTAAAACTATGGCAACAGTCTATAAAGAGGAAGGGTAAAACATTCTTATTTTAATAAACATCCAGACCTCTGTTTTAGTTCATATGGGTCCATAAAACCACGTTGTTATATTTCAGATTTGACAAGGACCATTAAGCCACCCTGAACTCACTTATCAAAAGAGCCCAATGTAACATTTTGAAAATTTAATTTAGAATTACAAGGAAATATCTTCCTACTACATGTGAAATTTTACAAGTGACTTACAAGATGATTATTGGGCTTTCAAAATTTACGTTTCACAAGTAAAGGCTTCTTATATCTCATGTATAATTTTTTTTAACTCTTCATTTTGCAAAAGGAAAATATGAACAAAACCAGACTATTTCTTAATTTAATCTAATTGTAATTATACAGGCCTCTGTACCTTTAAAATTATTGCTGAAATAATTAAACAGAGGACAGATCCTTGTGGTAATAATGTTTTCCAACTTTTAAAAATATTTCTCAAGTGGTGACTGAGTTGTAGCTTTGATATTCAATTATATCAGTCATTTTGTCCCTGTACGCAGCTGTTGTTAACAGACTTGTCTTGAAAGTAAACCTATCTCACTGATTAAAGTCATATTTCTGATTGACCAGGCTCACAGGATTTCTTTTGTGACTGAACATTGATTAACTTTTTCTCTTCATCTGAACTGCCTCTGTAAAATGTTAAAATCCAGATACAGCCTGCTATTGAACATGTGTAATTTCAAATAATTGCCTCTAAGTGCTCTGCCAGCATTTTAACAAACATATGCTACAATTCCATTCTTCTTTTAGCGCAAGAATATTGTTTGAAATGTTTTGTTTGTTATTCTTCTGCTATAGATTTCTGGCTCTGTACAAAGGCTTGCTTCCCAAGATCATGAGGCTTGGTCCAGGTAATTTTCCTTCTGTCATTTCTATTTTGCTTTTGTTCTTGCTTTCTCTTCCCATTTTTCAGTTTCTTGAGAAAATGTAGTAAGTATCAGCCAGATAAATTAATCAAAATATCTTTCACTTTGAATAGTTTCTTTTCAAAACAGCATCATCTAATAGTATCACAGATGGATTTGGCTACATAAGTGTCAAAAAAAATCATTTACACATCTACATCAGAGAATTGCAGATCCAAGTAACTGCTGGTTTGTGCAATTGCTTTATTTATGAACAAACCAAAGTACATGCAAATAACAGAACTGTAAAACTTTTGGAAGTTTCTTAAAGCTTCCTATTCCTTCTAATGTGATCTTTTGAGTTTACTAGGACCATTCCATACCTATGTGAAGTCAGCCTAAAATGCAGGTTAGAGTCTCTCCATAAAATGCACTCAACTAGTCAAAGCACAGCCCAAGCATATCAAATTCCAGTTACTTTCTTCTCCTGTGCTCTATGGGGGCAGACACTAAAATGCTGATAGCAGAGCTGGGAAGAGACTTGTATGGCTCTGGAAAACGAAGAGGATAAGGATATCTTAAAACTGGAATTGTTTGACCCCTTCTTACTAATTGCCACTCCAAATGTGGGAGCACAGTGGTTGAGAGCTGTATCTTCTTGGACTTTTAGACTTTTTTTCCCTGACTGGTTTTGATTAATCGTGAAAGCAAAGCACTGGGCCCTCAGGCTTTGTCAGCCCACAGAGGCAGTCTGCGTCAAAAGGAGCAGAAGCCCCGATTTGAACAGTATCCCATTCCCATGAAATTGTATTTCCAGTTGTTCAAGCTGGTTGTTTAATACACAAGAGCACACATAGGTAAAAGCAAGTGGGTACATAGCCTGTTCTGCAGTATAAAGGAGGCATTAGGTTTGTCTGTAAATGTTTGCATATCCAATCCATCTGGCTAAGTACTACACCATGCCTGGTTATTGTGCAGGGTGAGGAAGAAGATGGGGAGGGGAAACAAGGAGCGCTAGAGCTAAAAGCCTTTCCCCTCACACTCCAGAGATACTAGATTACATACAGGACAAAGAAAAGACAGTGTTTAGCTTTTCCAGTACCTCTTAGCACAGCAGAATTTGGAATAAAGTTTTCCATCTTACAAATGACTATGCATTCTGGCCCAGATCCAGCAAGTGAGTTACATGTGAACTTCATTCTAAATACTTTTGTAGCTCCGTTGACTAACTAATATATGTTTGACTTTCTGATGAAACAATAGTACAATCTTTATTGTGACTAGAAAGGTAATTCCTTCTTTCAACATGTGAATGTTTACAGGAAAGGAGATACACAAACAGATCACACAGTATGAGATTTGGAATCAGCCTTGATTTGAGTTCAAATCGCATCTTAGACATTGTGTCTATGATTTGTTTGTGGGTCAAAGCCTTTTTCAAACTTCTGCTCTGTCTAGCTGTCTGTGAGTTCCTTTTCATAGAGGATTTCAAGTCTGATGGTGGTTCCTTAGGATAAATGATATGGAGAAACTCGTGGTAGTTCTGTGTGCCTGGTTGTCTGAGCCTATCCCTAGAAAGGTGAGCTCAGTTCAGCAGAAGACTTGTTTGTCAGAGGTGCCGCTCCAAGCCGCCAACTGAACCAACACGCAAAGGCAAAGGAAAGAAAATATTTATGCCCCAGTGCTGGCACCCACAAGTAATATATTTTTACTCATGCAGCCTGGTTCTCTTGACCCATGATCTCCAACTAGAAGCTTCTCTATGTGTTATTTATATATATACCTTCCAAAATGTTCCTTTTTCTTATCTCATACAAAAATTACAGCCCAGTTACAGTCTGGCTTCACTAACAGTAAAGATGTTTCATGGCTTTCAAGCTGGGATTTTATACTGTTCTCAATTCTAGCAAATAATGCCAATTCATTAGATCAAAACTTTGCCAGTGGATTTGTATCCAGGATGTATACTTATGTCAATACTGTGATTTTTTTGCTTTACACATGGTGAAAAAACAGGTGAAAACCTCTCTTGAATCTTACCCAGAAGCATTTTCGTCATCCTGGAGAGGAATTTTCATCATTCTACCAGTCAAGTTGCTCTTTCATGGCCAAATCTAACTAAACAGACACACAAATATACACATATTCAGATTAAAAGTTCCATTTGTAGAAGAACAAAGAAAAATATGAATCTTGAAAAAGTATTAGGAAAATCACACTGAGGGTGAATTTTATTTAATGTACAAGCTCTTTACATCAACTTTATGATCTAATATTAAGTAAAATTTGTATGGATTATGAATTAGTGGATTTTTAGTGAACTTGGGAAATAGTACAATTATCCATTTTGCAAATAAGGCTTTGCCATGTCCTAGTTTATATTGCACACTAGAAATGCTCTAGTAAATCTTGAAAATACTGGATTTTCTATGTAGTAAAATAATATCTTTTCTTCCAGGTGGTGCAGTGATGCTTTTGGTTTATGAATACGTTTATGCATGGCTTCAGGACACAGTTAATCCCGAGTAGCACTTCTGAAAAATGTACTCTTTATATGCATTCTAAATACACTATAATAAAGTAAAAGTGATTCTTATCCTTTATAATGCTGAGTACCCTCAGATTGCACTGATGTTAATACAGTTCAAAACAAATATGGTCTTTAGGCCCTGATCCGAGAAAACATGTAAGCACATGCTTTTCTGTAAGTGCATAACTAAATAGCACTTGACATTTGTAATTGTTTTGCTGGACCAAGAGAAAATATAAAGGAGACGTAAGAACCAGTTAGTTTTTAAAGGACAAACTGAAATTTCTTGACATGGAATCATCCTATGTAATCATACACTTCTTTAAAAGTTTCAGCTGAAATGGCAAGATAAAAACTTTCAGGGCATTTTCAAGAAAAAAACTGAGTAATCCTGGGGGGCCAGATACTAAGCTGTTGTAAACTGGCAGCTCCATTGACTCGACGTTAAGAAAATGACCCATACTCTGTAACTCTTGAGTCAGTCTTGGGACCAGTTCCAGTTCAGCCCAGTATGATTTCAGCATTCATGGAAGAGCTTTTCAAGTTCTTGGGAGTTTCGAAAGAAAAGGACAGCACAAGTAGCCACAACCTTAAAACATGCATACTCTTAAATATCTTACTTGTTCTTAGCTATATATATGGTATAAATCTCATTCAGATCACAGAAGATACTGAAAATAATTAGTCTGCATCAAGTTACATAAAAATGCAAAACAGCGTGGAATTCATAGAAGAAATGAGTAAATAAGTTAACAGAAAAAAGTAATTTTAGGCGTATGAGATTTTACTGCAATTTTTTTATCCATTTTGATATCCTATTCCCAAAAGTGCTGTGATAAAAATGCTCAGTGCACCCTGACTACCCCTTTAGCCTTTCATTTCCACCATGGAATGGTGAAACAAGGTTGTAGACTGATAGCACATCTGCAGTTGTAATCAGCTAGGCATACATCTCGAAGAAATGCACCTTTCTGTATATAAAAAAGTGTTGCCCTGTAGCTAAAATTTTTGCTTTTCCCAGTCACTGTAAAAATAAATATTTCAGGGGTGTACTCATGTTCTTATTAGCCATTCTAACTGTGAAATACAGGAAATTCTGCTCTGCTGACTGAAGACATAGTTTCTGTACACGCAGTTGTACCAGTCTACTTTTTTTTTTTTAAAGTCTTTAAATAATTTAAAATCACACATTATTCTGTTACAAAAATGTCTCCATTATCTAACTTGGTTTGTTGTCAAATGAGCACTTATCTTGCAATTGCTGGAAGTTTCAGTACCTTCCCATACTGCATTTACACTGTTAAATGTTATTCCTCTTAAGGAGGTACAAACCTTTTCCTTAGTAATCCTAAGGAAGAATCTTTCTGTATTGTTACTTGAAAATAGCAGTTCACATGTGAAGTGTCATCTCACAAGTGTTTTTAATGCATTGGAAAAGAATAAAAAGCTAAAAATAGAAATGTGTTTTCAGCGCTTTCAAGGATGCCTGTATTGACATGCTCAATAAGCCTCTCTTTTGTCTGAATTTGGCAACAGTGGCTTTTCATACCTATGCTATTTCATAGCTAAAATCAATAAAATTAGCTCTGTTAAAGTTTATGGTTTAAAGGCAAGTGTTCTTCATTGTTACATTTTATCATCAGTACTTGGCCAAAGAGAAGACACTACTAAGATAGTTTCAAAAACTAAAGCAAAATGCTTTATAATTTGTCTTTTATTAATTTAGAGCATTCAAAATATAAAAATAAATTGTTTTAAACATATTGTATATACATATATAGCCTTCAGTTTTACATCCTTTCCAACATGTTTTTTTTGCAGTTAATAGCTCAGCCTGATCTTGGACAAAAGGAGAAACATTCGAAAACAGAAAAGAGCATGGTATGGGAAAACAAACCTCTGAATGTGCCAGGCCAATCCTCCATTATTCCTCATGTAATATGGGCTGAAATTTGGTTTTACACCTAAGATCTTCTACACTGGGGCCATGCAAACACAGTTCAGCTGAAGGGCATATTAATAAGCTTCACTGATTTCTTTGGAAACTTTTAACACTCTGGGAATGAAGTGTAGACTTTTCAGAATAAAAACTTTAATTCTGCACCCACATATACTGCATATGTCCCAAATGCATCCATTCACTTCAGTGGGTTCACTCCAGATTTATACCCTTATACTTGACAGCAGCAGTTAACCCTTATTTATTATATTTTAGAAACAATTCCCTTTTTAATTTAATGTAAAATGGCTTAGAGTTGTGTGGTTAGTAAGCTAACATGTTGCAGTTTTCAGTTCACCCATGAATACAAGCAGTGAAATAGTCCTTGGGCAAAGGAGTATTCTACACCGTAGGTTTACATTTAAAAAAAAAATTTGTGAAACTTCACACCAAAAAAATCCAACACTGGCAGTTCACCAAGAGCCAAGGTCAGGTACTTTTGCTCACTCTGAGCAACACTTTCTGCACGCAGCCCCACTGACTTCCCATTCAGGGGTAAGGGATCATGTACAGCAGGCAGATGCGCGGAGAGCTGTACCTAAACAAACACAAAACAAAAATGGTTTATGATGGTGTATCCCATGGGAAGAATAATTAACATAATATCCTGTCCTTGCTTTATAAATTATTCCAGTTTGCCTGAGGATAATGCAAATAACTGATACAAGCTAAGGATCTGTCTTTCTGTCTCCCAAAACACACTAGTTCCTCATCAGAATGTCAGGAAAGACAACTTTTATTCCAGAAATGACCTCACGTTACTCAAAAAAATTTGGAAAACCTTTAACACAGGCACACTGTTACAGGCTTGCAAAGTCTTGAAGCTCAAAAAAGCTGTGCTTTGAAAGGTTTCTCTTCCTTCTTTTTTTGGTTTTCTTTTCCCTTTAGTGCCCCTTGTTTGAGTTCTATGGAAAACAATAGGTAGGCTCACTCAATACTTCTATAATCCAGTAGAACAACTAAGTTGAAAGCTAAAATCCTCTTGTCACCTTAATCACTTATCTACTTATGATCTTTTTCTTTTTTATTTTCCCCATTTTATCTTTAGTGAAGAGCTTGTCTAGTATTAAAGTGATTTCTTTTTCATGGTGTTAAGGCTCATCTTATTTCAGCTATAAAGGCATCTTATTCTGCATAAAGGCAGAATAACATCTGTCATATCACTAACAGTGCGGCACAGTGGAAATGCACTTGTGTGCGCTTCGCCTTTAGTGGTTTCAAAGAAACATTCTTGAAAAAGTGTTCTACTGAATAACAAGGGTTTCAACATCTCATTAAAACTAAACAGCTGTTGAATACCTTTGAGGCTAAAGAACATGAATCACATCCAAGATCAGATCTTTCTTTCCTTGGAGCCAAAGTACAATATCTGTGTTCTTTATAGAAATGCATTTCTGTTAACTAGTTTTTAGTGCAAGAAGCAAAGGTGGCAGAAGCCAGCTGAGTCCATCTATATTTCAGTGGACATACTGAACATGATATAAATACTGATTACTTAGGTTGTTATGAAAATTTACCCACAGCTGTCTTGGTGATGAAAGCTGGAAATCCTCAAAAAGAGAACTACATTTTTAAAGGGGACTGTGTTTTACTTTCCCACTGAATTATTGTTTAATATGGGATGCAGATAGAACAATATATGAAGAATGATATTTTCTCCATTGCGTTAACTATGTCTACAGGAATTTAAGTTATTGTAAAACATTTTTAAAAATACACAATGTGTTAATAGTCTGTGATGGATATGAAATGTCACACCAGGCTTTTTTTTCCCACATTCATATTCTGAACATACCTACAGCATGGGAAAAGCATAATAATAGTCAGAACTTTATTATTGCCCAAGGAAAACAGGTAAATTTTCAAAGATCAGAATGTTAGTTCTCTTGGGATTAAAATTTAAAGCAAAATAACTGGCATGGAGTACTTGCCACTGCATACAGAAATGTAGAAAGGAAATTTGCTAATATTAAATAATATCTCTGTTTGTAGCACCACCACCAGTATACCTATAAGGAAAGAAAAATGCTTCAGAACAACAATGTAAACTTTACCAAGAGACATACTTTACATTCATTAAAGCAGAAATTAAAGACAACTTCCTCTTTAAAAAATTACAACATAATTTTAGGGCTGGACACAAGTGAGCTGAGAATGATGGTACAATTCTGTTTCTCGATGGGGTTGTTGACTGATATGACATTGTAAGCATCTCTGCACAGGTTAGACATTAAGGGCATTTTCCTCGACAGTTTTCAGTTTTGTTCAGATATTTTCCACCCATTTCTATTTGTACACATCATATGAATGTGGTGTTTCATGAATCTGGGAGGCTGGGTATAACTGTAGAGTCACTTAGCTGGATTTCTGCCTTTGACTCTTCTGCCAAAGAGATAGCTATTTCATAGGATGTTGAAAACTCCACTGTAGGCACAAAAACATGATGAAAAACCCTTACCTAAACCTCATCACCTGAGGCTATCACCCCACCATGCAAAGACACAGAAAATAACTAGAAATCATCTCTTTAACGGAAAAAAAAAAAAAAAAAGGTAAGAAATGTATGTAGTGGAAGGTGAAAACAAATGGTGTTGAAAGCCTCTATTTACAAATGGATAAAATCACAAAGATCATACTACTGTCTGATGATGGCAACATGCCAGAAGAATCTGAAAGCCACCTATTACCTTTGTTCTATATTTGATTACCAAAATCCAATAAAACAACAGAAAAGGACCTCTTAATAACAGTGGATTGTATAATCTCGTCAATTAAAGGTTGTTCTCTAGGCAATTGGCAACTACTTCCCATTCAGCCACCTTTGCTGATTCAAGGCATAGCAGAATTTTCTGTGGTGATTTTTCTTTATTGATTTTTGCACAAATCTGAGTAACAATTGCACATTTAGAAAGTTTGTGATGATTAAGAATAAATATTGTGGTTTGACCAGGAGAGAGTGTAACAGGGCTCCACGAGCCCTTTGAGGGACACAAAGTCTTTAAGAGCGCAACACCACACTTCTCTCAGTTTCTGATGTTGTCTTCAGCTCTTCCAATCCCAAAAGCCTTACGGGAAACAAGTCACAAGGAGAAATGCCAAGTGTCGCCAGCATGAAGAGAGCAGTCCGTGAGCTAGGCTCAGGGGACGAGGAGCCAGCGAGCTCGTGGTGCTCCTAGAGCAGCTCCTGCATCAGAGAGCAGAGGCCGTGACGGAGTGGCTGCCCTCCCTGGCGGTCTGCATGCCCTTGAATGCCAGTGAGGCGGGGATGTCGCAGTTGTGAGGGGACAGCGGGGTGCTCCCGGCATGCTGCCAGCCATGGCTCGCCATGTAGCTGGATGGAGTGGCACTGTACGTCATGTAAGGTGACACTTGTGCTGGTGTGGCGTAGGGAGGCATGGCTGGCGCTGACACGAAACTGCTGACGGCTGGGAGGCCATTGGGTGCCTGAAACGAGAGGGAAGGGAAAAGCATTTCTAAGAGAGTAAGACACTGGATCTGGCATAAAATAAGCTGCCCTCAGATGCTGCTGGAGCTTTGTACTAAAACTAGGGCCAGAGGGGATGCCAAGAGAGGAACCCATAACCATGCCCCTGAATTTCAGGGGCTCAGTGGCCCTTCTGTTTTGCTTTTAAGACCAATTGTCACACTATCATCAGTGCTTCACACCTCTCCCAGCAGCCTGTCCCAGACAGGGACCAGCAGCTGGTGTTTAGGGAACACACACCAGGAGCAGGACAGGAACTGCTAAGACCCCTGTACACCTACCTACCTTCCTGCAAGCCATTGTTCCTGGACTCCTAAAAGCCCGTGGTTGCATCTAATCATTACACTTGAGAGCTACTGGAGGGATTGGTAATGAGTTTCTCCCTTCTCTCTCACTGAACACTTTAATGCGCTTGCCAATGACTTCCACTGGTTGGAGTAGATAAACTGCAACATTTACCCACCTCTCCCAAATTTTGCACAGGGTGTTGGTCACTTCTGGGTAGTGCTGTGGCAGCTTAAGCTGGGTGTGCAGTGACCACAGACATCCCAGCAGCAGGAGAGACAGACCCATCCCTGTGCCTCACCTCTCCTGGCCCCAACGGAGGGTGGGCTCAGCTTGAGCTGCCATGGGCAGGTGCAGGCACAGATCTGAAAGCAACACTCCCCGGAGTAAAGAGGTAACAGCAGCTGAGGGAGGTGGGAACATCTTAAACTCTTTAGTAACTGTTTGTTCAGAGCATGAGTCAGAACTATAGTAGTAGTAGTATTGATGGTGTCTTTTAAAAACCTGTTTTCTAGGTACTTGGGATAAGAAACTTGCAAATGTTCCTTGCTCATAGCTTCTCCCGGTTTCAATAGGGCTTCTGTGCACAAAACAATTGCAGGGCTGGGTCCTTTCCTGCAAGCTGTTTTCCTAGGTCCTTCTGTAGACTGGGGAGAAGGGTTTCTATTTAAATAGAGAAGGGAGAGTCCTTCAGTCAGCCATGGTATGATTACACAATTAATGACTCCTTATTTAACTAAAAAGTGTTTAGTGGTTTATTTCACACCCATAAATATTTCTTCAGCACAACAGGTACAAACCAAGATCATTTATCTTGCTTAAGTTTCAATTTGTGTAGTGTTTGTTTTAGGATTTGGGGTGGCATTTTTTCTCCAAAATATTTCCTATCTGGACATGAAAGATGAGTATTCATTCAGCAAATCCTGTAGCATCATCACATGGTACAAATGGACCCAAGTTGAATAGTGCAAAGTTAAGAAATGAAACAGACTTTTGTTTCTGCTAAAACTTTACGTGATGTTAACATTTCACTTGTTCAATTTCTGCCTGGATTGCACCTGCCTGATTTCCAGTATTTACCTTCATAAAGGGCACTGTCTAGACTATCCTCTCACTGTCATTTGGGAAACAAAGCAATAATTCTGCTGGACTCCATCAATATAAACCTGTATAGCAACCTAAAGCAGCAGGAGACAGCAACGGGATGCCGGCCACAAGCTTTCAATAGGAATATTAACTAGTACAAAACATACAGCTGCAGCAGCAACGTAGTTATCATTCCAAATCCATAAATACTTCGTTGAAGCTGAACTTGCCTTATTCTTTTGAAAATCCAAATATGTGATCTGACCAGTGACTCGAATTACATGCTTCCTACTGTGACTCAGAATTACACTTTAGCCTGAGCTTTAAATATCAGTGTTTGCACCAATACTAATTAATACAAACCTGAAAATAATTGCACTGAAAATCAGTACAATTCTTGAATCACATGGAAAATTATTTCATTTAACTTACTGGAAAGTAAAAAGTGTAACTGTCCCTGAAAAGTTGCTCTTCCAATGTGCAGACATGGAATAAGAATGAGCACCTCTGTTTTTTGTAACAAGCACCAACAAAATGCTTTGCGCAGGGGCAGTAGAGCCATTAAAGTCAGGTTGTGATGCTGGGATGTCAAGAACCACAACCGAAACATATTCTGCACACAGAAACACAGAAGTCCTGAAGGGATGAGTGCTGGAAGAAGAAAATACATGGGACAAGACCCTCATAGCTATTGAGACAGCTCAAACCTCCTGCCTCTAAACCTCAAAAGAGGTTTTTCGGACTCTGTGAATCCCCCCTGTTCCTCAGGCTTTCCCACTCCCAAGGAGGCTGGTACCAAACAGTGGGCTGAAGGCTGTGCCTGGAAGGCCCATTTTGAGTATGATTTCTCATTATGAGTGCTCGTGTTCTGTGAACCCCTAGCTATGCTTTGGGAAGGATGTGTTAGTAGGTACAGGGTAGATCTGTGGCAGGCAATGTGCCAACAAGACATCTCTTTGCTGGGCCACCAGTGTTCAGCCCCATGTCCTGGCCTCCTGCATCTCCTACAGACAAGGCCGCCAGGGGTTCCTCAGCAACCATAACCAGATGACTTTGTATGATCTGAGGCAAATCTGAGCTCCTGAACAGCTCACATTAATGCAGACATTGTTGATAAATATCTTATCAACGGGATTGTTGATAGATATTTGATCGAATCACACATATGTTCTGTGGCCTTATGGCACAAAGTCTTCGAACTGTAATTAATGGAGAAGCGCAGGTTTCCCATGGAATTATACTGTTGGTGCCACTTGGGTTGTTGTTGATAAAACAGATGGGAATTGACTAAAGATTCACTAGTTTTTGTAAAAGCTTAATTTAAAAGAATACATATACTGATTTATAACAGTGGGAACAACCCTTTTACACACACCCAGACACACACACTTATTCAAAATACAGCTGTGAAAACTGTTGTTTTTATAGTGTATTCTGAATGTCAGAAAGGTCTTGCCCGAACTACTGATGCCAGGACATGGAAGCGGTTGGGTTGGGACCACCAGCTACAACCTGTCAGAGGCCACAAATGCTTTCTGTCATCACTGCCTCACTGAATTGGTAAATCATTCTTATTTTTGTTGCAATGCTACAAAGCTTTACCACTCAAACCCATGATTCTGTGGATGCCACAGATGCCCTCAGCCAAGCAGGCAGCACTGGGATGGGTAGGAACTGGCCCAGCACAGAGTGCAATTCTGCCTCAGGGGAGGTTTGAACCATACCCACAAAGCAGTCAGAGGCTTCCTCTGACCTGACTTAAAAGATAAGGGGACAGAAAAAATCTCACTCTATGTGATTTAAAAGTATGCTACTCAAAAAAAAACCAAACAAAAAACCAAAACAAAGCAAAACAAACAAAAAAAACCAAACCAAAACAAAAAACCCACCCACAACCCACCCTAATTTTCTTCTCTGACTTCTGACTTTCATCTGTGAAACGCTTGACCTAATAGTCTTGACACAAGAGTTTCTACTTCCAAACAGCTTTAGATACAAAGTGTAGGTTATCAGAAGGGTTGGATCTTGTCTATCAATCTGGCACTTTTTACAAACATGACATTCACTTAAAATAAATGAAAGGGATTAAGTTCCATGACCCTGTATATACTGGATGAATAATTCATCCTGCAGTATTTCAATCAGAGGAAATGAACACCAAAATCTAAACATTTGTAATTAGAAGTGCAAGAACCCCACAGTGTTTATGGATTTTTAAAACCCTAAGAATTTATTTTAAGTGCAGAGGTTCTTGAACCTGGTTTTTAAGTTTTATAAATATTTTTTTTCTTAATTTGAACCATCATTTTGCAAGGGAAATCTAATTTTTTTAAAGCAAACAAACAAACATGTAGTTCTAGCTGAACAAGAACCTTTGCTGTGTAAGAGATAACGGTTCCCATTTGAAAGCACCTACTTTCTGGCTTCTATAAAGATCAGAGAGAAGCTTTTGCTCTGAATTGCTGCTTCTATCAATGTTTTGAGGCAACTGATTGAATAAGTATTTCCAAATTTTAGAGCTGTGTTTGAAACCTAGAACACATGACCTCCCACCAACTCACAAATTCATTTAAACATATTCTTGCAAAGATGCCAGCAAAACAAGAGTAACTGGGTCAGGATCACAAGCTGGGTCTGGTGCCTTTCTGCCAAGTTGCTGCTGATACCTGCCCATAACAGTAAAAGGAATATCGAGGCATGAAATCAAAGCCGGGGTGGACATAAAGCCTTGCTTTAGGTCACACAAAATGGTATTGCTGAAACAAGCAGACTGCACATATTTTCACCAGTAAAGGAGTTGGTTGAGTAGTTTTAACAGATGGAATCTTTAGTTTTAGTCACTTTAGATACAATATTAACTAGAGACAACTTTTTTGTCATTTTTCTCAGTCTGTTTGTGGTTTGCAACACAGAGGGAGTGGGTAGATGAAAAGCAAGTCTAGAACCAAGCTCGTGTGGGAATGTCTTTGGAATAAGTGCTTTCCATTCGCTACTTGGACTCCTAAAAGTCAGAGGTGTTGCTCCCCAAACCAGAGGTAACCAACACACACACACATTGATATCTGTTTTGAAGAAACATGCAAGCTAGATTTCACTTTCAGTACTCATGGTATAAATTCAAATTATATATTGTAGTGAATTGATATTATTTTGTTTCATTCCCTTCCCTACTTTTCCTTCTCTGATTTTTGCTTGGTAGATATGTGTTCTCTTAGTATCAAAATTAGACCATGTCCTATGTTCCCTTCCCATGTGGCTTCTAAATGTTTCAGAAAATGACACAGAATTGTAACATTCAAAATAACAGACCTGTATTTATGTTAGCTATTATTAATGGGAATAATTAAAGGATGTCATTTCAGGTTTATGTGAACACAAAGGAGAGCAGATTTGATGCCACAGGTGGATCCTACCTCAATTTTATAGTCTAATACTAAAGTGACTGTCCAAAAGAATGTAAATTATTCTTCTTAATGTAAAGTTACTATTTACAATTATTTAAATTACTTGCCCATTGTAATATAATTGTTACAATATTTAATTAAATAGTTCATGTATTGCATAGACTAAGAATGCAGGCTTTGTAGAAAGCTTTTGTAGAAGCATTCTAAATTACTATTAAAAAGAAAATGTTTCTGGAGAAAGAGCATAGGCTTCGAGTTACCTAATTCACCAGCCCGAATGAGCTCGGACAGTGACTCAGCCCAAAGTCCCTTGCTGCAGTCATCAGAAGTTCAGTCTGTGTCACGGCTTAGGGGACGCACCTCTGGTGAATCAGGTTGCTGTTCTCATACGTGTCTCTCAATTCTAAAACTTACTGGGGTGGAATGAATCCTTCCTGTGCTTGGGTCAGTCAGCTCAGCGCGTTGCCTGCATCCTGCAGCACAGCCTTTCCCCGAGAGTAAATAAAACTGATGTGAAGAGGTGCCACAGCCTCCCTACTGCGAGCAGCGGCTGCCGAGCACAGAGGCGTGCTGGCAGCAGCTTTTCCTGCAGGGGCACACACACAGACACCCTCTCGCTGCTGGTTTTCTAAGTTCTGGAAATGTTCTGGAAAATAAACATGTTCTGGAAATGATGAATCTTTTCTGAATGTCCTGAAAACCCGGTCATGGAGTAACTATTGCAGAAGTAATTTTTTCCACAGCAGGGAAAAAGCATAGCAGGGAGCAAAATATCTAGTCCTTCAGTCAGAAGCGTAAATTAGCATAAAAACCCAAAGGATATCTCATGTTTTTAGTGACGTGCACATAATCAATCAAAAAGATTATGACAACAAGACTAGGAGCAATCAAACACAAACTGCAAACATCAAGGAAGCAAACATGCTAAATCTTCCTTTATAATTGGAGGTTAAATATGATTTATAAATCAAGCCAACATATGGGATCCCAAGGGAAGAGCAAACAAATTTTCCAAGTAAAACAGCAGCAGCAGGCCTGTAATACAAGTATAACTTAGGAAAATGGCATTACTAAATGATCTAAGTAATAAAAATTGAGTTTTTTAAGGTTTTAAAATTAATAATCTCAAGCTATATTTTTGTAGAAATTGTAGTTACTAATTAGAGGTAAATTCTGAAGCTGCAATTCAGTGCTACAGCATCAACAGGAAAAATGACATGATACCACAAATATTCATTCAGATCAGTGTTCCACTGAAATTAATGTGCCTACACGAGTAAGTCAGAATTACCTAAAGAAGTAGGATAACAAAAGAGAGCACTGAGTAAATGTCCCCAGTTTAGTTTATGATAATAGTTTTTATTAAAAATATTTTTAAGAAAAAATAGGATAAAATTGCTAAGGTGTATCTGAATAACCTAGCCAGAGTTAACCCAGCGAATCAGGGTTTGCTTTTTATAGTGATGGAAAAGATTCTTGCAAAAATATTTTCATATTAAATATCCATATTCTTAGATTAATTAACTTAACTTATTGAACATATTCCTGATTTGATTTTCTATTAATTTCACTGCAATCAGCAGAGAATAAAACAGACTCTGTAAAATTTGGACACTGACATTAAATAATTCTGACATACAAAAAATCTTATACAGAAGAGGAAATATTTTGTATGTAGGATATTAATTTGGTATAATATTATATAATATAATATTTGCCTTTATTTTCAATAAAGAGTGAACATTGATAATACATTCGAATTGAAAAGCTTTTAAAAATAACACAGGGACAGGGGGCTTACAGCTGCTCTGTTGCTCAGCTGAACTGAGTTGGTTTCCAGAAGACTGAGATTTGCAAAAGGAAAAGGGACCTTTCAAGAAAGCAGAATTACACTATTTCTCTGTAGGTTGTGCAAAGCAATGCTGGTATTCTAGTTGAAGTCACAATTAAAACAGACTTATTCACATGCTGGAGTGCTCTAAAATTTCAAACACAGTTAGCTACCCAATCCTATGCAGTATCTCTTAAAAAGATGCCATTTTGTTTACAGCTAGTTCTCCCGTTATTAAACTCAATGCACAACAATGTACTGCATAAGAAAATCACACTACTTACTTCTAAAATAAAGTTCAGTCCTTTCAATATGAGCGGATCCCATTGCCTGTGTTTAATGTGCTTTTTTATTAACTTAAAGTTGTTTCCTTTAATTATAGCCATCCACAGCTGCACTGAATAACACAGAAACCAGATAATATCAATTGAGTGTTTTAACTATAGCTGGGACATGCATCAAGATCACTAAATTATATTTTCTTATCCAGTTTTAAATCTCATCCTCTTCAGGGGAATAAAATCCCAGTTTTGAAAATAGTAATAGTAACTTGAATTTACACACCATCACCAATTGTTTCCTGAAGAAGCCAGGGGCATTTTATGTCTTTTCCAAAGCAAACTACAGCAAAAACAAAAGAAAAAAGGAAAAAAAAAAAGGGGGGGGGGGGGGGGGAGAAAAAAAACCACCACTCATTCTTTGACACTGAGTAATCTACTACAAAAACAACAGAGGACAAGAGAGGCAAGAGAAAAAGGCATGGGGAATAAAAGGCAGAGAGAGGTTGTTGTAAAACCTAAGCACATTCTAAGGGAAAAGCAGGGAACAAGGGTTTCCAGTGCTTCTTCGGAAGTGGGATGGGTTTAGATGACTTTCACAGTGAAGCAAGATGCACCACGGCACACCAAGCACAAGCTAATATGTCCACCTAAATGTCTCCAGATGTAGATTACAGCTCAAGGTCTGCACTATCACTGAATGGTTGCTTTCCTTTCTTGCACCGGGTTAAAGAAGGATGATATAAATCAAAGTTCCTGCCTTTCCAGTGAACATGCTGGATCTTGGGGTGTGTTCTACTATTTAACAAACTTCACAACCAGACTATGTCAAAGTGAAGTGAAAACAAATTCTGGTTGCTGTAAGCACAAAGCCTCTGATGACAAAAACACAACTTAAGTCTTCCTTAGACAGATATACTGTCCTTATGAGGACAATAGGAAAGCACAGGAAAAAAAAAACATGTCTTATAAGCAAACTCCTTTGAGTAGGAATTAACAACAGATTCCCATAGTCTTAGAACAGGTTTGCACAATAATTCTCCCCTGCTATTTTGGCAAAATCTGGAATTGGGCAGGACACACATGGACACTAAACAAGTAAATACACTGGTAGGAATAAACATTTGTTCATTTCTATGCTGTTGGTTAACAATATAACATATTATCAAAAGGTTCTAAGAAAAATGCCTTCTTAATATTATATCATTAGCAATATATTGTTATTTTAATATGATGTCATTTAAATGAAACTGAGGGAGGAGACCTATGGACACCGACTCTTCAAAGGGATCCTTGATGTCTAGAAGCTTGGCAAATATGGGGTCAAACTGGTAAAGTCCCCACCTTGTTCTCTTCAGGGACAGCCAAAACAGCAGTCTCCTGTTGATGTCTAACAAATCTCTGATGCTGCAGAGGCAGTTACTGGGAAGCTGGTACATTAAGGAGGGTGAAACCACAGCCCATCAAATGTTGAATGCCTGTGGTTATTATGATTAAGTATGTAGGCAATTCCTAAAAGCTGATAAATTGCCACAACAGACAAATTCAAACACACTACACAGTCTTTATATACTTGCCAATCTACTACAAGAACCAAGACTGAACAGATCAAATCACATCTAATATGCCTGCTCATGGCACTCTGCTCCTTGGCTGTGATGGGTATCTCCCATCACTCCCACTTTACAGTCACTGGTCCTGTTTGTCATGGCAGACCTGCTGGTGGGTTGGGGTCCTTTGAGCAGAAGGTGCTTAGGGTGCAGTTTGAGTGTCATCATACCATTCACTCACCTCTCTGACTTTCTTTATTAGTTTCATCCAGGTGGAGTGCCCTGAAGACATGTGGGTTGGTGGACAGGGCACTGTGTTTTGGCCGTGGAAGCAGGTGGCCAGTAAGAGGCAGGTCTCACAAATGGGGTTCGATTTGGGTGCCATCCAGATCACCTGGGAAGGAATCGGGTGCATGTAGTGGGATCAGCTCGTCCCCCTCACCCACAACATGCAATGACAAGGATTCCTAGACCTTGAGCAAGCCGTCTTAGTGGCAATATTTTAATAGCAGGCCTGGTATGGAGATCCTAGTGAGAGTGACAAAGAACCAGGCAGTCTCCAAGCCAAGGTCTGAACCCCTGCACCAGACTCTGCTAAAAGTGCTGCTGGGTACCATGGTAATAAAGCAAATAAGCACCTCTCCTTCACAGCTTCACCCCCCTCCTGCCTTGGTATGACTGAGAAACAGTAGGTCTGGACCTTTGTCATTGATAGATTTTGCACAGACGCATAACAGGAATCCAGCTGCCTCGATTCTAGTTATAATATAGGATGCCAAATAAGTAACTAGCTAATTTATTTTTAAATAATGTGTGTAGGAAGACCGTGTAATGGATCATAACATTTAAGGTTACATTTTAATGTTCTCCCCAAAGAAGTTACCCTGTGTTGTGGGATCTAAGCCTGCAGGTGCAGTTACAGATACATGGCCACCAAACATACAGTTCATTGTTCATCTACAAATGAAAGATCAGGAGCCAAATGTTTACATTACCTACATTTTCTGTGCTAGTAGTCATCCAGAACTGCACCTACAATTATTTGCAACCACTTGCCCTAAAATGGAGCCTTCCCTTTATGTGTTTGCAACACACAGAGTTCACGGCCCCCAGTCAGAATACAGTCAAAGGACAGAGAGTGATATCCCAGCAATGCCAAAATCTCAAGCCCCTAACAGCTGATGAAATTCAGCTGAGACAGACCTGAGGTAGTTGCTGCTGAGGGGTTTGGCCAGCATGACAGAGGAAGATTTCACTCAAACTACATTCAGGAACCCTCTGAATTAAGAGTGTTTTCTGCAGCTCTAGTAGGTTTGGGATGAGGCCTCCAAAGAACGTACCATTTCCAGGAGCGAGCTTGGTTTTAGAACCCCCAGTTACAAGCTTTTTCCCATTAATGAGTATCAGCTCCCTTTGGCAATATGCACATCTGCTTCCTGCAATGCACACAGAAAGTCATTCTGAAAAGAAATTATTTCCAAGCTATTTGCCTCTCAGCAAACCATACAGACACAAGTCTGTATCTCTGCATTCTCATACATGTGTAAATACAGACCACAATTTTTTTTCAGTTTGAACATCCGCGATATTATTCCAGCAAGTCACAAGCATCAGATGTCTAAGAACTGCATTTTAAACATGATACATGTTTATTAAGTGTTTTGATTTCAAATACGGGTTATGAATGTGTTCAAATTGCAGTCATTTCAGCTATTTTTTTTCTTAATGCAATTGTCAATATAAGCTGTGCAATGCGAAAGAAAATACTCGGAATATCCATCCTTTGTATCAATAGCATAATTATCGGTAGAAGCACCTGAACACCACACTGAATGTGCCTGTCTGCGTAAATTCTGCGATATAACTGAGCTCTGTATGAAATGTGTATGACCCAAAACTGTCAAGCTCTTGGAAAAATCTATTTTCCTTTTCAGTTTGTCTGATTCACAGTCACCCTCTTTGAAAGCCATATGACAAATCTGTGAGTGTGATACACCACAAGAATTATGCAATTGCTTACGTAAAAATGACAACCAGGGACATCAGGTAATGAAACCTGAATAGAAACTTGACAAGACATCTTTTGATTTCCTGTGGAATGTTTTGTACAGAACAATAGTCTGCCAGGCTGAGCTTTCAACTCCCAAAACCCAAATACTGAACAACATTGCAAACAAAAGCCCCAGAGACAACAGGAAATTCATAATACATAAAATGAAAAGTGTTCTACATCCAGAGGTTCAGTTTCATGTTAAACTAGTGTCTGCATATTGCCAAGGCAAAAATGTGAAGTCTTCCTGCCTTTTCTGTGGGTGAACTCCCACTGATGTGTGGGACAAGGGCCGAAGTGTAGCCATTGGGACCGATTGGAGACATCAGCCTTGGCTGCTGCCTGACAAGTCTGGAATGTCAATAAGAGTTTTGCCTACAAAAAGCCTACAGTATCCCATGCCTTAAAACAAATGTATATCATTTAAAAGTAGTGATCAAATAAATACATTGCAAAAGTACACAAGATCTTGTTCTTTGGTCTTTCACTTGCCTAGTAGTTATGAAACTGTTTGCAAGCTATGGACAGGTGAACTTTGGATATTGGTGATGCTTAAATATGTAGATGATACTTGTTGGAAAAAGCAGAACTACTTATCACTCTCACAAAATCCATTGTGAATATGCTTCAGAGCACATTTCCTCTGGTCCTGTTGTGAAATTAGAAAGTCTAAGTTAAACATGCATATTTGATTCCCTCCTCTTGTAGGCACCTCTGATTTTGATAATACAGATATTATCTGGAATATTACAGAAAAATCACTTCTTTGGGGGAAATCTGATGTCTGCCTCCTTAAGACCCTCAAGAGATTTTGTAATGAGTTTTGCCCAAAAGAGATAAGGAAATAGAATTTGCCCTGAAGTACAAAGACAGAACCTATTTCACTGTGGTCCTTCTGGCATATAAATGATATCCCCATTTTTCCACCATTCTGGATACCCCCCCTGCTAGATTCACAAATGAACCAACAATCTCTCATGTCCCTGCTCATCTCTTTACACCCAAAATTGTACACACTGCTAGAGACCATGGATCCCATGATGTCAGAGAATTTTTTGAGTCTTTCCTGTCACAGACTCTCTCTCCAGACTCACTGCACTTCAGCAAAAGGACAGTAAGTCAGTGCTATGTGCAGCAAGAACTTGGTTCATAAACTTCACTTTGCACTGTCTGGAACAAATATTTTGGCAAAAGGAATGTGGCAAAAACTGCAAAAAAGCACATTTTCCCATCCTTACTTAGCATGATTTTTTTTAACATATTCTAAATTAGCAAGGTAGTGAACTTGTGACAGACAAAGCAATTAATGCACGTTTGAATTAATTCTCTGGATAACAGTTCTGAATACTACATGAATAAACTGGTCTATAAGTTGGAACTTTCCAAAGCCAAATTCTGTTTACCTATGTTATTACAGGGAAGAAGTTGGGAAGAACCTCTTTTATATCTTCTTTTAGAGAGCAGGGTTCTGAATATGGCTTTTCTGCCCTTTTAAACTCTCTGGACAATATATTTTGATAAATGAATTCCATTTTATTAATAGCAATTTTATCAATTTTTAAATAGCACATACGTTTGAATTACATTTATCAGGTGATCTTTCAGGTTGAACAAAGCTTTAAAGTAAAACTGGTATTGACAATATAACAGTGATATATTATGAAGATGAAATCATAAATATTGAAAGAGTAAAAAAGAAAAAAGGAAAAGGTAAAAAATAATTTCCAAACCAGCATTGAAAATAATCCAATTTATAAAACATTGTTTCTCAACACATCTGTTAATGTAAATAAAATCCATCAGAGGCCATGGTTTATAGCCTATGAGCAAGATCCTGTGAATATTTCAGCAGGATTGTGCGCAGAAGGCCCAGCCTGGAACTTAAGACAATGAAGCCACAATACAGCTGCTGTTACAGAATAGTGACAAGCTGTATGTATTATTTTTTAGTAAGACTGTTAACACTTGTTTTAGTCTTTAAAGAAAATTGCAGAAGGAGTATTAACTCTAAATCTAAGTCTCATTCTGTCTTTAACCATACAGTCATGGCTATACTATCATGCACATTTTTTGTGATAGGAAATGAACATAATAATCATGGGATAATAGAAAAACAAAACAAATAGGACGGCATTGAGGGTCGTGTATTGTTTATAAGGCAACATATGTAACGAAGTGGCTGTTCACTCTCGGTATCTACAGTATTTCCCGCTCTGCCTATTTCACCTCTTTGCAAGTGTTCCCGCAGTTTGTGCTCTGCATTTTGAATGTGAAACAGACTGATTCAGCTACTCTCACCACCAAACACGAGCTACAGAAGTCTCCTCTGCACGGACCTAAACCAGACACACAACTTGGAAAATATGTCCAAAGCCTCTGTCTTTGAATGGGAAAAATGCTAAACAGCTATCGTGAGTTTTCTTCGACTTTGTTTTAAGTACAACAAACGTGTAACCGGGAAGTTGGTGTGACTGAGAGACCTCTGATGCATTTTGAAATGTTTCCATCACACGGAAAAAAAATGTTTTCAAAACCCGTGCTTTCCCAACGAGCAACAGTTGAGCCTTTTATAGCTTTTCTCCTGGCATGGGACTTGATTAGCAAGTACAAAGATTTAGACAGAGATTTATTAAGTAACAGTTATATTGTGTTGTAATTAAAACGTAGGAAATTCGCCATCTACTTAAGCGTTTAAAAATGCTTAATGTAGGAAGCAATTACACCTCATTTTCAAATTATTCCCCTGACTACAGAGCGCGCTGTGGGCAGAGTAAAACGCGGCTGTAAGGGCGGCGGTGGCTGCGGCAGGACGTGCCCGCTGGCCCGGCCGGGGCGGGGGTCGGTGGCGGCGCTTCTCGAGCTCCCTCTGGGCGGCCGGGCTGGGCCGGGGGCAGCCCGGGGCCCGGGATGCGATCGCTACGGCCCCGCCAGCCCTCTGCCCGCCGGCAGCAAGGCCGGATGGGGGTGCTGTGCCCCGCGGCGGCCGGCCAGGGGGAGTGAGCGGAGAGAGAAGCGAAGAGAGCCAGGCTTTTTGCGGACGTCGCCCCGTCTTTGCAAACCAAAACCGAGGGAAGTCCGACACCGGCTCCAAACCTAGGGCGGTAGCCCGAGGCCGAGCTCAGGATCCCTGTGCATCACCGCCCTCCCCCCGCCTCTCTCTTAACCTGGCTGTACTTGGCCTCCTGCTCAAGGGAGTTCTTCTCCAACCCGTTCACGGCGTGCTGGGCCGGCGGGTGGAAGCTGTTTCGGCCCAGGCTGCTCCATTCCTCCACCTTGGGGCTGGGGTAAGACGAAGTGTCATTCACTGCTGGAAAACAAGGTGGGGGGAGAGGGAGTTAGAGGCAGAGGCTGGGATTCGGAGATGGCTTTGCTTCGGGATGGAGATGGCTCTTTCTCCCCATGGGATGCAGTCTGTGGGGCAGAGCTAAGGGGAAGCCGGTCCCTCGCCCGCCACACCTCGCTGAGGCTCCCGGAAGCCCTTGATAGGGTGATTCGTGTGCAGAAGGGAGTCGGCTGCCTCCGTGAAACCTGTGACAGAGATCAGCAGCCGAACCCAGAGCTGGCTGGCTCGCTTGTCCCCACGTCCCCGCACCGGCGGGACGGAGCTGCCACCCGGCACTTGTCCCCCAGGATCTCCTCAGGGGTATTTACGGCAATAGCCTTGTGCATTTGTGAGTCAGAGGAGAAATGATACCCATGTTAGAAACAGTCCTGACACGGCTGCAGATGAACTGGGCTCCAAACACTTTTTGGGAGAAAAAGAAAACAAAACACAAAAGTAAATAAATATTCGTTTTTTTAAAAAAATAAGGAAATAAAAGGAGGACGATAAGAAAGCGGGGAGAAAAAGAGATAACAGTCCTATTATTTACAAGCGTATCAGCCGCGCCATAGGCATACCGGGGTGTTTTGCAGGCGGACAAATTCCTCTATCGGCCAAATTCCCCCACCGGCGAACCAGGGGAGGGGTATGGGGAGCCCTCCCCCGAGTCCTGCGCCCGGCGGCATTGGAGCCGCCGTGGGAGGGGGCTTTCCTGCGACACCATCTCGCTCGGCCCCCCGCCGTGCTGGGAAAAGGCACAAATCTGAAGTTGTCTTAAGAAATTGAGTTCCCTCGGTGAGCCCCCTTTTCTGCTGATCTCACACTTTCCCATGAATAGGGGCTTCCTTTCTGTGTCAGCAAGGTCAGTTTATCCTATAAATCAAGGGCGACCAGCCCCCATCTGCGGCACCGGCCACTCCGCAGTCCCGACCCTCTGATGGGAAGGGGAGGGGGTAGATTTCGCACTGCAGAAAGATGTGTGCCGCTGCGGGGGCTGAGGGAGACGGGGCAGATACCGAGGCATCCGGCAGCACCGGCAGAGGCCTGCCTGCCAATATTGTGTTAATAAAAGAGGAACTCACTAAAAACAAAAACAAAGAAAAAAAAAAAAAAAAAAAACAAAAAAAAAAAAAAAAAAAAAAAAAAAAAAAACCAAAAAACCCAAAACCAAAACAACACCTAAATTTCTCATGTGATTGTAATGTTCTCATTCTTTTTAATGTTCATTGCCAACACTACCTCTAGATTGCTTCAGAGATTGCCAGGTGTGTACTTGTTAAAGTCGACTCAGAAACAAGCACATTTGTTTGTACCAGTGAGGACGAGGATAAAGTTTATATAGTGAAGGACAAAGAAGAACAAACTTATATTTTTTGCATGTATGCATATAAATAAAACATACTTGTGTGTACGAATGTGTTGCTTGAAAAAAATACCACCTCTCTGATTAAATAAGAAAATTATTCTGCAATGCCTAAAGGATCATTTTGCGTTTGAAATGCTGCTAGAACTGGATTGTTGCTGTTAAAAAGGCAGTGAAAACGGAGATCATATCTCCCACCTCTCCACTAATACTGAGAGAAGAGTGGGACACAGAGCTCGCTGTAGACGAGGATTATTTTGGATTGTTGTTTTCAGTGACACTTTGAGTAACGCTTGCACTTTTAGTTCACTGGCAGAGACCGAAATGGAAAAAATGTCCCTTTCTAGCGAGCGGCCGGGAGACGCGACGCAGTTTCCAGGCGGAGGAACAGAAAGAATACGAAAGGGGTAAAAGAGGCAAACGTTGGGCCTTTGGTTTACGTAGACCACTGCTTCGGAAGAAAATACAGCATCAGAATGAAAGCAATTAGATGACATTTGAACTTCCTGCCGAAGCAAATTTGGCCTGATTGCGAAAACTACAGAAAATGGACTTCTCAGTAACGCCAAAGCGGCGCCCGTGACCAGAGTACGGCAGCGAGCCTCGGCCGGGACCAGGACCGGGACCGGGACCGAGTGCTCCCTGGTGCCGCCCCACTCTGGGCTGTTCCCGCCGGCCAGGATCGCCACTTCTCAGGACAGAGCGGCGGAGGTGCCGGCCGATGTGTCCTGTTTGCTGGTCCGTCTGCAGCCCAGCCAGGCCCTCCGGTTCGCCCACGTTCCGAGACACATCCTCCAGTAAGTTCAGTGCCCAGACCGTGCTGGGGAAAACGCGAGGTGTTTCCCGAATCAAACAACGAAACCATCTTCCGGCCCTCGGAAAGCAATGAACCCAGGAACAGGGGACCGAACCCCTACGGCCCTGTCTGGCTGCCTTTGTGGCCCCGGCTCCCCCCCACTCCTCACCTTGGTCTGTGATGGACCGGATGCCCAGGATGTCCGTCACCGAGTGAGAGGACGGCCACGTCCTGGGCATGGCCATGGTGCTGGGGATCGCCGGCACCCCGGGAGGAGTGGACACCTTGGCTCCTGCAGCAGCAATGGGGCTGGGGTAGGGGTAGATGTGGTTGTAGGGCAGAGCAGGCTGTGGGGGCGGCTGGTGCTGCTTGTAAGACTCGTAGTGACTCTGCTGAGACAGGTTCCCGATTTTGTTCCGGAGGATGCGGCTGATGGAGCTGACCGATGGCACGTTGTACTTGTCACACACGCCGTCGGCCAGCAGGCGATCCCGGATCTCCCAAGCGAAGATGCCTGGATCCCTTTGTTTGTAGGTCCGGATATGTTTTACCACCGTGGGAGTGGTGACCCGAGGCTTGCTGCCGCCGATAGCCCCGGGTAGGATGGAGCCGGTCTCGTTGTAGCGAGCCAGGATTTTGCTGACACAGCCGTGGGAAACGCGGAGCTGCCGGCTGATGTCACACGGCCTGATACCCAGTTGCGCCAGTTCCACAATCCGCAGCCTGATGGCATTGGGCAGGGGTCTCCCGTTGACAAACACCCCCCCGAGCTGGTTCACTTCCCCGAAGGCAGGTTCTGCAAGCAAATGCACAAACAGAGCCGTCGGACACGGCGGACGGCACAGAAGGGGGCGTCTGAGCTACTCCTCACCGCAGACAGATATCACAGACAGGGACCCCCCCCCCGCCCCCGGTCACTTCACGCATGCTTCTTTATAATAGCGGGATGCATCCGAGACTGAAGAAAGGAGAGCGGGGGGAGGAAGAGAAGTGAGAGATAAAAGAGAGAAAGAAAAAAGACAGACAGGAAGAAATTCCGTGGCAACAAATGTCGGATCTCTCCAGACCGTGCATCAAGCATATTCCCAAAAAGAAAGCATATTCCAGAGATGAAAAACGAGATCTCCCCAACAGACAAGTCAGCTTTATTGCCACAGGAAAAAAGGAACGCGAAGAAAACAAAAAGAAAATAAAAACATCTTCTAAGACGTGGGGGAGGGGAAGGAAGGAAAAGTAGTTGAGGAAATTTTTTTACATCTTGGGAGAGACGAGGGCAGCGCGGTGCTTCTGGGTAGGGACTAACTTTTTAAAGACTGTTTCTGGTGCTGTTAGCGCCTTTCGTTTAACAGCACGATTACACTAGGCTGTAAAACAAGCGTGTTAAAATGTTAAGTGCTACGATCGGTGTCAGGAATAATATACAACGTGTCACGGGCTCCAGCCATCCACTCGGCTGCGATCCTGCCTCGCATTCGCCTAATAACAAGCCGACTAGCCATTAGCTCTCTCTCCCCTGCTCCTGACCCTCAACATGTTCTTACAACTTGTAGGAACACGAGCAAAGTCAATAAGGGAGCCGCGGCGGTGGCAGATGACGGCGCACGGGTGCTCCCCCTCTCTTGACAGCACTTGAACCCTCCTGCGGCTCCCGGCCACTTACCCATTCTTCTGAGTGGGGCACGTCGAGGCCGGCCCTAAATCCCAACGGATCCCTATGCCCGGGAACCGACTCCCGGCCTCCTGTGCTCCTGGCCGCACCGGCCCCGAGCCTCTCGGATCTCCGCTGAGGAGGGAACAGTAACGTGAGNCCGCGGCCCTTCCGCTGCCGCGCAGCGCGCTCGGCACCTGGGCTCGCCGCGCCGGGACGGCGGCTCCGCACCTGCGGCGGTGAGTTGCGCGGGAAGTGCAGCCGGCGTCGGGGCGCTGCTGAGCGGGGCTGGCGCCGTAGCAGGGCACTGCTCGGCCGGCGGGGCCAGGGGATTGGCAGGCGGCTCCGCGGGGCAGGGGCATGGTCGGCGGGCAACGCAGCGCCGCCCTTTCTGGCCCTTTTCCCGGACTAAGCAGCCTGAGAGTGGGCTTCGAGCCCGGCAGAGAGGTCCCCCCTTTCCCCGAATGAAGCAGAGCAATGTCTTGACACACGCACTGTTTCCCCGCGTTGAGTTTGCGGGTGCGGGAGAGAAGTTCTCGGTTTTGATCGCTTCGTTATAATAAAGCACCTTTTCGCTAACGAACGTTTCGCGGGTGGTGTACGAGAAGATCGTGAGCCAGTCGTTTTTGGTGGAAATCACAAACCGGTCAGGAAACGAGCTGCATTTTCCCTTGCTTTGGGAGGAGACGGGACGGGTTTTGTAGCGCTCGGCACTGGGATGCAGTGTTCTCCGGCCACCGCAGACCGGCACCGGGATGCTGGTGCTCGCTGTCCAATGCAGAACGGCCCCGGTTTTGTTTTCATCCCCACACTAATATTGCACCGCGCTTAATCGTAAAATATCAATGCCTCGCAGCTGATTTCAGCTTTATCAAAGGGACTGATACATATTAGCAATCAAAAGAAAAACAGACAAAGCTGGTAGGAATTAAAGAACGTGCGGGTCACGGCGTGTATGCAGAAGAAATGTTTGGTTTGGCGGTGTACGGACCCTGATCTGATCTTGTGTGTGTGTGTCTTACACCCTACTTTACATCACGTTGCGCACAGAGATCATAGGCTCTCAGCTCCAGCTAAGGATTGTCTTCGGTTTTTTTCTGTATTATGCTCCTGAGGTTCTTCTTTGTCGTTTATTACTTTTTCTAAAATAGAGTCTCAAAGGTACAGACTCTGTAAATTAAATAAACGTGAAGACAAATAAGATGGTGATCCTAGTACACAAAATATCACCAAGTAAACCACAAAATTTATGTCACTGGTGTGTATAAATATTGTATCATTATTATNAAACACCCCCCCGAGCTGGTTCACTTCCCCGAAGGCAGGTTCTGCAAGCAAATGCACAAACAGAGCCGTCGGACACGGCGGACGGCACAGAAGGGGGCGTCTGAGCTACTCCTCACCGCAGACAGATATCACAGACAGGGACCCCCCCCCCGCCCCCGGTCACTTCACGCATGCTTCTTTATAATAGCGGGATGCATCCGAGACTGAAGAAAGGAGAGCGGGGGGAGGAAGAGAAGTGAGAGATAAAAGAGAGAAAGAAAAAAGACAGACAGGAAGAAATTCCGTGGCAACAAATGTCGGATCTCTCCAGACCGTGCATCAAGCATATTCCCAAAAAGAAAGCATATTCCAGAGATGAAAAACGAGATCTCCCCAACAGACAAGTCAGCTTTATTGCCACAGGAAAAAAGGAACGCGAAGAAAACAAAAAGAAAATAAAAACATCTTCTAAGACGTGGGGGAGGGGAAGGAAGGAAAAGTAGTTGAGGAAATTTTTTTACATCTTGGGAGAGACGAGGGCAGCGCGGTGCTTCTGGGTAGGGACTAACTTTTTAAAGACTGTTTCTGGTGCTGTTAGCGCCTTTCGTTTAACAGCACGATTACACTAGGCTGTAAAACAAGCGTGTTAAAATGTTAAGTGCTACGATCGGTGTCAGGAATAATATACAACGTGTCACGGGCTCCAGCCATCCACTCGGCTGCGATCCTGCCTCGCATTCGCCTAATAACAAGCCGACTAGCCATTAGCTCTCTCTCCCCTGCTCCTGACCCTCAACATGTTCTTACAACTTGTAGGAACACGAGCAAAGTCAATAAGGGAGCCGCGGCGGTGGCAGATGACGGCGCACGGGTGCTCCCCCTCTCTTGACAGCACTTGAACCCTCCTGCGGCTCCCGGCCACTTACCCATTCTTCTGAGTGGGGCACGTCGAGGCCGGCCCTAAATCCCAACGGATCCCTATGCCCGGGAACCGACTCCCGGCCTCCTGTGCTCCTGGCCGCACCGGCCCCGAGCCTCTCGGATCTCCGCTGAGGAGGGAACAGTAACGTGAGGAAGAAAAGAACTACAAGGAAATCTGCATCCCGACGAGAGAGCCTTGACTTCTGCATTTCAACCTCAGGACAGCGTGGGCAGGGCCGGGTTGGGCCGGGCCCGCGGCCCACCGCCCCCC
>VYZT01038904.1:115842-149172 GCA_013400735.1 Pomatostomus ruficeps | reverse complement strand
CCCTCTCCCACCCCTCCACCCCCGAGCCCGCCTCTGATCTCCTAGATATTTGGTTTCTTTCCCTTTCTCAATGTGTGTTCCTGATGTGGTCCTGTCGGAAAAGCTCGTTTACTCTGCTCGGGTCTCCAGTGGTTTAAGGATAATGTTTATCAGAAGTGAACGTGCTCAACTTGTTTCCATTCAACTGCTGAGTGTGGGCTGAAATACCAAAGGTCACATCTACAGTGAGTCGGTAGAGGGCAGGGGGAGACGAGAGGAATATGAAAACATAATATACAACAGCCTGTTGATCGCTTCTGACCTGCCTGGCAAAAAGATTAATTTTTTCAGGTAGGAAATCATTGAAGAATCGGAGGGGAAAGGCAGCAGGGAGAGGAGGGCGGGGGGCTCGGGGTCGGGGCTTCTTCAGCCGGGGAATGGCACGAGTGCCCGGGCAGGGGGCTCGCCCCGAGAAGCCAGCGGCTGCCCCGGCACGCACCCGCGCCGCCACCGCGGGGTCCCCTGGCGGGGCAAAGCAAAGCGGGAGTGGGGAGCGGGGGGAGCTGTAAGAGACTCGAGCCAGGGCCAGAAAGGAGTCGGGCTTCCCCTCTCATTCCTTTCCCTCCGTGCCGAGAGAGTGACTGAGCTGTGCCGTCACGCACAGCGCAGCCGGAGGCCCGGGCACCGGCAGCCGGTGTCTCTCGGGAGTTGCAGCCTCTGCCTGCCTTCTCCCGACACCGCTGTGTCGCAGAGGGGAGCCAGAGGCGCTCCCCTTCCTCTCCTTCCCTCAAACCCTGGTCTCTCGCTCTCTGTCCTCTACGAAACAGACTCGGTGTGAGCTGCCCGCTGCCAATCGCGTGTACGGCGGCAGCAGCGTCAGTGCGTGGCCCGTACCGGAGAGGCGACGGCTAGCAGCCCCAGGCTACCCTAGCCTATGAAGGCCTTCTCCGGCCCTTTCCGGGACCGCACAGGCCTCCAGACAAATCCCAACCTCCCGAAGCTGAGAGCGCTGCGGTATCCCACCGCTCCGGCAGGGCTCCGTTGCGCCATCGTGCTCACCTCCAGCTCCTGCCTCTCAGAGCCGCCTTCATGAGGCCTTTCTGTGCTTTGCTCTGTTCCTCAGATGCCTCCGCTCTCCCCTTGTAGGAAGAAACCAGGCAAATCCAACGCGGCACACCCCCAGCCCCTCTTTGAAGCTGCAGATTTGTATTGATTTTTTTTTTTTAAGGAAGGAAGATAACCCTCTCTTCTTCCTCGAGGGGAGTGGGCTACTGAGAGGCCGTTAAGGCAGAAGGATGCCTACATGGTAACGTATTTTGTAAGCAGAAGTGCCTCCTGATCCTTCCCGAAGAACAGAGCCCCTCCGGCCATGTGTGTAGTCGGGTGGCTGTATTTTCCGAGGTGGCGTGGAGAGGGTCCCGGGGGCAGATGTGGTGCGGTGGCCGGAGGGACTGTCGCAGCTGCCCTGTCTTCCCCGCCCCCAGCTCCTGCTATGCAGTTCTAAATCGCGGAATCCATCCCCGGAAGCGATGCAGACAGTTTGGTGGGCAAAGAACATCTTGGAGCCAGAGCAGGGGTGAGGGAGAACGCCGTGGGGGTGTCGGAGGAGATTTTGGACGCTTCTGAAAGGCAGGCAGGGAAAAGCGGGCATAGGCAGGTGGAACGTTAGGGTCACCCCAGCTACAACCATGAGTTATGTCCGAAGGTGACCCATCCCGGAGGGAAGGTGCTGTGTGAAATGGAGAGATGAGATCCATGGAGCTTTGGAACGTGGCTTTCATTTTGCGCAGAGCTATTCCTAAACATGGGAGTATAAAATCCCACGGAATCTCCAGGGATCATTCCCATTTTCTGCGAGGAAGCAAAAGCAGGATGAAGGGGCCTCCACGCTTCACTGGTTGCCATGTGCATTTCCTTATGCCACAAAATAGCTGAGTGCAGTAGGTTAGCGAGGGCAGCGCGCCTTTGCCGGCACAGGGAGAGGGGTGCGGGTCCGCTCGCGATCCTGGCTGTCCCTCCGCTCCCTCTCCCCTTCCGAGCCTGCGACCCTGAAAATACCCGGCCTGACCCCCAGCTCTCAGGTGTGCTGACCCCCTCTCGTAGCCTGGGACAAGAGCACATGCACCGGGAAACGCTTGTGCGAAAAAGAAGGGGCATTTTCACAGAGAGATATCCTTTCCAGCCAGCGTGCGGCTGCAGATAGGGACCGCTGCAGATAAGGACCGCTGCAGATAGGGACCGCTGCCCACCCCCCAGCTCTCTAACCCTTTGGCGACCCCCGGCCCCCGCCCTTCTGCAGGGGCTGGCCTTGTTTTCCACTTGTCCTCCCCTCTTCGGGGGAAAAGGGCTTTTTGAGAATGATCCTGGCACAAATTGCCTATCCGTCATTGGTAGATGCCGCGTTTCTTGTTACTGCCTGCTACCTTATTTTAGCTCGCTAAAAATCAGCGGCTTATACGTTTATATTTGCATAAACTGCCTGCGTTCATTTACTTGTGATTCCAGGGGGGATAAATTTACCTTAATTTAATTAACATAATATTCAAACCTGCACGGAAATACATGCAACAACTCCGAAACTCTCACAAGCTGGGAGGTAGAGAGGGAGCTGTGCCGTTTGAGAGTGTGTGATTTCAATTTTAAGAAATTGTTTTAACGTCAGGGACAAGACGGAGAATGGAAATATAATAGGATGAAATTTTGTTTAACAAAGTCTCATCAAATACAAACGAGCCATGTCTGGACATTTCCTGCATATTTATGAACCAATGGTGGGCAAAATACAACCGGGTCTTGGCGTCATTTCAGCCTTCACAGACCCGAAATCTCAAGAAAACGAAACACAACAAGAAATCAAGACACAAGGCTTTTATGTGTCTTGCTTTGGAGTTAAGGAGTCAACGTCTTGCAAAACTCTCCTCCCTGGCGTGCAGAAGCAGGGAAGCTCAGCTTCAGCGGTTAGGAAGTGCCCATGTGGGTATGTCGGGATGTGTCGGGGGCTGGGCTGGAGGGCAAGCCCCCACTCGTTCTCGAGCAGCTTCTCCCGCCGCTCGGAGCTGGCTGGTTCCCAGGCCCGGCCGGGGCTCTCAGTCCCTACGACACCGCGGGGAGCCATCCCCCGGCCTGATGGGAGAAGGGCAGGGTCTGTAGAGACTCAGACGACCCGTGGAGAGTGACTGCGGGCGTTTGACCCACTCTCAGGAGAAAGGAGGAGACCGACAGACCCGGTTACACTCTCAGGATTGACCCCGCCGTCTCAGGTCCGTACGGACCCTCTGCAGTGAAGGCAACAGCATATGCCTGCACTTCACAGGAAGACGCTGAAGACGGATGAACAGGTGAAATAAATGAACAGTAGTGTCAAACCGAGAGAAAGGCCGGCGGTTAAGGACGCCGCCGCGGACCGAGTTTCCCCGTCAAACCCCTCGGCGCCTCCCGCCGCTGCCGAGACCCGGGGCTGTCCCAGTCCCCGTCCCCGGCGCGAGGAGTTCCACCCGGCCCATGACGTCGGTGCCACTGTCATATCCCTTTCACCCTCGCTTGAATGTTTAGATCGAGGTTGGGAGGGTTAGGTGGGGTGTCTTAATGATGCGTTAGCTGCTTGGACAGATTTAATAACTTTGCCGCCAATCCTACTTAGCAGCCCCTCTGGAAACCAGACAGTGTCTCATTAGGGCTTTCCTGGTGCAAGCATTTGACTTGAATGAGAGGTGTTGAGTTAATTTCTATTTGCACTAGCATTTGTTTAATGACATATAGGGGAACAGACAATCCTCGTGGACCAGACCATTAAGCTACAGAGGGCCAGATTTTAAAAGCATATTTTGTTCTGATAAAGAAATCGGGTTTTCATTTGTTACATGTTACATGAATTTAGAGTAAATGAAAAAAAAACAAACTCTATTGTTCTGCCTTAAATTATAGGAACCAATTGGGAATTCCTAGGCAAGTTTCTCCATTTCTTCCTTCTCTTCTGCAACACCTAGTACCAGTGCCACCTACAGGAATAACTGCATTTTCGAGCTGCTTTCAAGTAACCAGAAGCGTTTGAGAGTCCTGGTAACTCTGTCATCTTCCTGGACGCACAGCAGAGAGTCTGACTTCGAAAGACGTTGTTTTTCTTCATGGCTTCCGTTCGAGATCACACACTGATGCAGGTCCGTTCCTCTGTGCCACGGCAGTGGAAGGGACGGAGCCCTTTCCGCGGGGACCCGGAAGACGCAGCCAGCGAAGGTGAGGGGCAGCACGGTCTGCTTACAGTAAGAAGCATTTCGGGTGTCGCTGGTGATGCCCCGCTCGGTGCCGGGGTGGGGGCCGAGCAGAACGTGGGCAGCCGGCCGCCAGCTCCCTCTTGCGCCGACCGAGCCCAGCACACCTAAGGGTACGGGGAACCTAGGAGCTCTCCTGCACGGCGACTTAAATCAATGCCGGTTTATCTCCGGGCTGTGTTATTGTGAAAGGCAGCTGAAAGCCAAGAGCGGCTCTGGAGTGCTCCTCTGCACACCTCATGGCACTCTTTCGCTTGACTATTTATAATGACGAATATCTTACAGTGGAAGGATAATTATCCCCTCCCTCTTTGGGGGAGGAGGCCTCGTCTGCCAGCGGGGTTCTCCTTCGCTGCGGCCATGCAGTTCCATGGAGTGAGGCCGAAGGGGTTCGGGGGGGCTGGGGAAAGGGACGGCGAGCAGCGGCACGGGCTGCGCTCCCACAGGTGGCTCCGCTGGGGAGGAAGTTTCCTTGTTTGAATCTGTATCCACTAATCCTTTCCCACGGTTAACCCGACCTCCTAAATATTTGTCTTTGGGACCTAAGGCCGGTGACGATCCTTCCTGACCAGGCTTAGAACTGCATCTTTTCTTTCTCTCGATACTTTAAGGGCTTCCAGTTCCTATAGCTTTACTTGTGCAAAAACACTTTATCTAAAATGTGTGCATAGATACCTTAATTCTAGGCATTAGGCTCGTTGATGCCTTGTTGCTCTGCACCTCCGAGATGACCTGAGGTTTTTCGGCAGGTGGGGACATTTGTGTCATGCAGCGCACAGAACACGGCTGCTGGTCTGGGTGAAAAAGGGCTGCTAGCATTTCCCTTCAAAAACACGTCTTCCCCGGCATTACATAGTCATAAAACATCGAGGTGTTTAGGGTTTTTTCCCTGATAGAGTAGGAGAGAAGAGAAGAGAAGAGAAGAGAAGAGAAGAGAAGAGAAGAGAAGAGAAGAGAAGAGAAGAGAAGAGAAGAGAAGAGAAGAGAAGAGAAGAGAAGAGAAGAGAAGAGAAGAGAAGAGAAGAGAAGAGAAGAGAAGAAGAGAAGAGAAGAGAAGATGGGAAAGGAAAGGGGAAAAGAAAGGAACCAACCTAGCTTTAGCTTTTTGGTCTATGTTGAAAGGTTTTTGGCCATTTTAGTATTTTACTGTCTGTAGAAAACTCGGTCGTTACCGCCCTGAGGGTTTCCTTTCGTTAAGAGAATAAAACGGGAACAAACCCCCCAACAACAACAAAAGGATACGAGACAAGAGAGCCGAGCTGTCCTTTCTCCCTGCCCCATCCCCTCCTGCCTTGCGTGGGTTCTCAGGGGGTCTCAGAGTCGACCCCAGAGGGACGGTGACATTACTGATGCGCGTGAAAACAAATTATTTGCGACATGAAATAGCAAAGATGTAACCGGCGCGGAGTTCACTATCGGTTGTGGAGTTTCGTGAAGTAAACGAGTTTCTTCCTCTCCGGCTCAAAGTTTCTGTGATGAAACTCAGTGGACTTTTTTACGGGGCGGATCCGGGGTCGAACTCTGCCCGCTTATATCACGCGTGGAAATGAAATTGTTATCCCACCACCGCTGCTGCGAACCGCGCAAGTGCCGTATTGCAGTCAAACCCCGCAGCCCGCGCCGCCGCTCCTCCGCCAGAAGCCCTCGGCGGCACAGCCGGGGGCGGGAGGGTCCGGCAGCGCGGCGGGACGGGCCAGAACAGCCGCTGCCGCCGAGCAGCTGCTGCGCCCGGACTGTCGGGCAAGGGAGCCGCTTTTCGCTGTCTAGGTTTCATTTGCAAAGGGGTTCTCTCCTGCAGCTCCGGTTTATGTAATACGAAGAGGGTAAAGCCCACCCAGCTCATTTGCAAAGTTGAAGAGTTGCGATATTTAATGCAGAATAGTACTGTAAATACACAATTTTTATTTCCTTTGGAGAAGAACACTGTTGCGAGAAGATTGCTGCCCCTCGCCACTGCCCGCCTAAACGGGATTCCCCTCGCGGGAAGGGCAGATGCCCCTCGGCGCGGATGATTTTTTCCCCTCGGAATTCTGGCAGGGTGAGAAAACGACATTTCAGAGTGACTTCTCTATGGGTTTTCTGCCAAATGCAGCGATAACGAGTAACGCAGGGACGATGCGGCGCCAGTCGAGATGACGAAGGGCATTTTGGCTTCCCCGTCGTGCTCTGACTCTGCCCACATACCCCTTTCCCTGCAAGGGCTGATGTCCTTGTCCCAGAGCCTGTAGGTGTCCGGCAGGGGTATCTCCCTGCAGGGTCCCCCATCCAGCCCCGAGAGACGCGTGCAGCTCAGAGGATGCGGAAGACGGGCGGCCCGTAGCCAGCAATCCGGGGCGTCTGGTCGACCCCTTGTCCCCTCCTGCAGCTGCTCCAAATACATATCCCGGCTACCGCCCAGGGAGAAAGCGCTGCAGGACCAGCGCCTGGGCTGCAGAAGCGCCCGGCTCCTGGCAACTGAGTCCCGATGAGGGGAACTCCCAGGCTGGAGAGCCGGGTACGTACAGTCCATGTATTGTCCCGAAACGGATTCTTTCACCCGGTGTGCAAGAAACCGACCAACACACAGCGCACTGGGATTGTTTCCAGCGATGAAGCCGGAGGGAGGAAGGTGAGGGAATTTTGCTGCTTACAGCAGTGTGCTGAGCACCGAAGCAGAGTCTCAGCAGCTATGGGCAGCTCCCGGCTCCACAGGGGCTGCTCGCTCTTGGCCGAGGCTCAGGCTACATCAGGAGATCCCAGTGCCACCGACTTGGCGCTGGCACATGGACCATGTCACAGGCCTTGCTGCTGACCACCTGCCACTGCCCTGATCTTACTAGTGTTTCTCTTGACAATTTCCCTTCTCACCAGGGATGAGATTTGAAATATCCCCGTATGGGACATTTGTCCCCGGGGCGTTTTAAGACATCTCAGAGCTCCCAATAAGGCAGAAAGTGTTCAGCAGAGGGGCAGGGAAACATAAGGGCTCAAGGAAGTGTGGACTTTTCCTGCTACTTGTAGGAGACTTACAGGCTTGTGACCTATATGCTTGTAGGAAACGTATGTGATGGAGAAAAGGGTGATGCCGACATCTCCAGAGAAGTTTGCTGACAAGAGGTCCAAGAATAACTGCTGCAAAGAACCCCATGTAGCCCTGCTGGAGATGCTGCATGGCGACTTTCCACACTCCTGGACCAGGACTTCTCTCCATGGTAAAGGTAGATGCTTATCCTAAATCGGGGACATCACAGGTGCCCTCCTCGCAGAAGGCCGAGCTGGAAGCTCCCCTCCCAGGTTCATGCGACATCTACTGACTATCTCTTGGCTTCCCAGATCGAGACCTGGAACCAAGGTCTAACCCAGGCGAGTGACCCTTTAGCTGCAAAGACCTGCTGCCGGTCACTTCACAGAGGCAGCATGAAGTGTCCGAGGTGGGGCTTGGGTGCAGATTCATTGATTAGTTACCATATCTATGAACTCAGCAACCACTCACCGCTTTGGGAAATCCATCTCAGCTTCATTGTCAAAACATGCAGATCTTTGTCCGACGTCTCTCTTACATCATTCAGAGTTTTGTGAACAGCCTCCTAATCTCCAGATACCACGGTATGAGCCACATAGTTGCTATCTCTCTCTTCACATATATGAACACCCACTGCTTATAATAAGGTGAAATGTCTCTTAGGGAAAAAAACCCAAACAGCATCCAGTTGTTCTGCACATTTGAAGGGTTTGTTTTTTCCTTGTATGCACACAATTTAGGATGAAGATGGGGACTTCCATACAGTTTAAATAAGGTGCCCTTTCTACCTTGTAGTTTTTAAACTATACCTTCCTCTAGTAAATTGTGACTGTCAAAAGAAAATAATAATATATGTATTATAAATTCCACACCGACTAAATATAGTTACAAAGCCAAATAATTGCAATGTTCTGAATGGAAAAATTAATGTAAAATAATAAAATCATTTCAATTATTAATATATTGGTATTACAAATTTGCAATCATTTCATATTTGCACGGTTAGAGCAATGCAGAAGATACAAAATATGTTATCAAGACCGGCTTCCTATATTAATAGTTTTACAACTTTCTTTTAAAAAATTGTTCATGTTTTCTTCAAGTTTAAAATATCTGTGAATATTACCTTCAGTATTTTCTATGTCTATATGCATAAAATACAGTTTCTCATTTGCAAACAAATCTGAACATTCACTTTGGAAAAAAGAAAGGAGGGAGAGGTAGAATTACATTGGGAATATGTAATTTAAATTATAAAAATTATTTTTAGTTTATCTTTCAGGAATGTTTTTATTAAAAGGCAGATATAGTTTTTGAGCTCGTACTGCCTGGATAGTATTTTCTTTGAATGTACAGGTGCACACTGAATTTCGTCTTCTGTAGGCAGATATATCTGGCTATATGTGTGCAAGTGCCCACTCATTGGGCTAAGGGAAAGGGCTGTTAGGGTGTGTAAATTCATTGGCAGTGGGGAAAGGAATTGACAGGCTCTGGGCTCTGTATTAGTGGATCGGCGTGGAAAGGCCGAGCGCAGGGACTGAATGACGCTTGCTCCAAGCGCCCGGCTGTGTGGTGAAGCTGGACCCCCGCCGTGACACTGAAGGACCGCACGGGCTCTTGCCCGCAAGAGCATCGTTTTCCAACCTTCCCAGGGTGACACCCACCCAACGCCAGCTCAAGACGACCACACAAAAACTGCGTGAGACTGTCCCTTCCGCCCCGCTTTCACAGCGGCTCTTTCCCTTTTCCCAGTGCCGGGGGCGATACTCGGCCTTCGCAGGATGCAGCTCCTGCTTTTTGTGACCCGCACCCGGAGGAAGGGGACGCAGTGAAGCAATATCAGCTGCGAACGGGGTAAAATTCGCGATCGTTCGGGGATTTATAATTTCGGAGAGGGCAGCTTTTTGAAAGGGAAGCTGTACACCGGGTACTGTCGTATGGCCCACTCCATCCCCCACCTCCAGCTGGAGCACCCCTCGAAAAGAGAGGAGCAGCGGGGGTGAGGCATCGGGCCCGTTCTGCCTTGACACCATGCACCACGGTGCAGGGGCTGCGCGTAGTGTCCTGCTCTGCTCAGCCGGAGAAGAGCCCTGGACCCGTCTGCCGGGGTGCTGAGAGAGCCTCCGGGCCGAGAAATGTCCCCTCCTTCTTTCCCGGCGGTAAGGAGATCGGCCTGCGACAGCCCTTTTCCTTTGCACTATCCATAAACAGTGGCGTATATATATAATAGAGACAGTTGTGTGTATAAATACGTGTGTATGTGTGCGTGTGTTTTTTCAGCATTAGTTGTGTTTTACACGAACCGGGACGTTTTCTGAGAGCGGGACGTGGGTCCTTTCCCGGGAGATTTGCAGGAATAACCAGCGCAGCCTTTGCCCCAGTTCCTGAACTGGTGCTCCCCGACTGCGTGCTTAAACCCAATGTGTTTTCTCCTGCTCGTTTATTTTGCTCTTGGTGTGTTTTTGGACTCTAAATAGGCTGTCGGTAATACCCCTAAATCCCTTCTGGCGTCAGAAGCAAACGCAGCAAACGCAGGCACTTCTGCCTGTTTTTTCCATCTCTCCTTGAATCTTTGGGAAAGGCGGATGGGAGAGGGGTGGGGGTAGACACCACGACAATGTGGACAGAGCGAGAGGGAGAAACATATTCTCTTGAGTCTGGAGAGTGACACTTCTTCCGGCAAGAGCCTGAAGTCCGGGCAGGAGTGGGCGGGGGCTGCCGGGCCCGCTGCGGGGAGCGCTCCCAGCTCCGCCGGCTGGAGGGCCAAACCCCCTCCGCCGGTTTGCCAAGGTGTTGCTTGCCTAGAGAGGCTATTGTGCTTCTTCTAGAATATTTCTACACACTGCACGGTAGGGAAAAAGTGATCAGCGAGAGAAACAGCTCTGCCAGTACCCGCCGTCTTCGGGGCTGTCTGAATGTGCAGGGAGGGGAGGCAGGAGCACTACGTCTTTGTTTCTTAGGGAAACCTAGTTTTATTCTCTTGCCAGGTTGATATTAAGGGTGATTAGCAACTTGTAGCGATACTCGTCTCTTCCTGTTTATCAGAAATTGCTCTGGGAGCAGTCACCACCCTAAAAACATCCCGTGTGTGTGTGTGTCTGACACTGGGGAGCCCGGAAGGGGCTCAGGGTAGAACCTCGACGCCCCCGACCGTCCTGGAACGGAGGTGTGACCCCCAGCTGCCGTGGGTCTTTTTCCACAGGTCTTGGGAAAGCACCCCTCGGGGAGTAGGAAACAGACAAGTAATGGAAGCTCCTTCTCCAGGCATTGGATTACAGTCAGTGGGCCTGTCCCATCCAAACCATCATGCTGCAAGCCTTTGGCCCACCAGGCAGTCTCTGGCTCCTGCCCAGAGCTGGGACAAAGGGTGATCCCATTGTCTAGTGGTGACTGCAGTAAGGCTGGATCCCTACTGCTCCCGCAGCCGCAGCTGTTTCATTTCCCCTTCTGTATACCAGCTATCCTCCTAAAGTGCGGCTTTGTGTTTAAAATCAAGCAGCCACTTTTAGATTGTTGTGAGCTGTGGTTAGAATAACCCTTGCTTGGTGAATAGTTGAGGTGGAGGAAAGTCTCTGAGCGTAACTGTGCTGTGAATTTTCCAGTTTCAGTGAGAGAAACTGGGTTTTTTCCCTTGGAAAATGTTTCAGGCCCCTGTGTGATTAAATTCATCTGTATCATTTGGGATGGAACATTGCAGTGACAGAGAATGAGACTGTGACTTTCTGGTTGGTCATGGCAAGGCTGCAGGCATTGTAAATCAGAGAGTATTCATATACCAGGGGGTTCTCTCTCACTCACTCCTGTCCTATCTCCCCTCTGACCATGAAGGTAATACTGGGCTAAGTGTATTGTTTATATCTAACTCCCTTGTACGCTGGAGTCAATCACACAATATTTGAGAATAAATAGTAAGTTATTAAAGACAGATTCAAGCCTTATTCATCCAACGTATGGTGCCATCTGCTTGAAAGAAGGCAAATACCATGTTGATAGTGGTGATGGTGGTGAGTCCCTTATTGGCTGTAACACAAGACCAGAGGAAACAAGATCAGTACACTTTCAAGGAACAGATTAGCTCTTGCTGGCAGCAGGTTTCTCTTTTTTCATCCTTTCCTCTGCCAGTCCCAGGATTATGGTTTTAACTTTGTGATTTCCCTCTTTCTGTGGTATCAATATTGCACTTGAATGATATCACTTACAACCATGCAAGGTCTTCTCTGCAGTATTCTCTCTCCTTGATGCCCATTTTTACTTCATCAGCAGTTCAAGACTATGGAAGTCCTGTAGTCCTTCCTGAGATCCAGTGAACCATGTCTTGAAGTACTTAAGAAATCTTTAGTTTTTTCTGCTCTTTCTTCAGGTCATTATATTTGTCCGCATGGAAGGATGCAAACATGAAAACTTTTCCACTGATGCACGGGGCAACAGTCCCTTGAAGTTGATCCCAGAGCATGGAAAGAACAAGTCCTCTCAGACAAATTAGTGTGTTAAAGCCATCAAGGTGATCTGCTCTGCCCAGATGTGGGCAGAACGCAGCCTTGCCTGCACTGCCAACTGAGTGTGGAAGCTGCCTGGCATTGACATGCCTGGCATTTCACACATGGTGCCTAACACTTGCACAGTCAAGCCCAGGTTTCCGGGTTTCTGGGCTTAATTCTACCATCATGTACCAGAGCAAGTAATATCTTATTCATCAGTGAATTTCACTCCGTCTTAGTCACGGAGATGGAATTCGTCCTACACCAACAATAACAGCTTTTTACGTGGCCTCCCCACCACAAAAACAAACAGAAGCTCCCAGAAAGCAGCAGCAAGTTCAGAGAGATTTGACTTCTCACCAGTTTGAATTTTGCCAGGTGGTGTTTGCTCTAAGACCTTGAGCTATAACATATCCCTTCTAGTACTGAACTCCTGGGAAGACATAAACCCTTCTATGCAATGGAGAACTAAACACTTTTTAAATATACTTATCTTGTGGATAACACTACTGAATTTTGTGCATGCTACTTCTAACATGAATTTACCTAGCCTCTGCTTTCAGAGACTGAAGACTAAAATGACTTCATAGTCTAGACAAAATTCCTTATATTTGATAACAGGAGTGGATTACAATTCTTGATTCAACATCCCACTCTCCCTCCCTATTACCCTTCCTTCTGTTCCCGCACTTAAATCTGGACATATAAGGACATTGGGGAAGAGGTTTTGTGCCTACAAATTCTTGAGTGAGTACTTCAGCCTGGTACATGATGATCAAGTCAGGCCACGGGTTAACAACTGAATAACTGGGCATAACACCTCAATACCAGCTTGCTCTGTGTGCAATGATTCATCTTGGGTATTTCTGAAATATTTTCTGACTTTTTATTCTCTTTCATTTAGGTCACATCCAACTCCATATTGCAAGGTGCTGAGTAACAGCTTATGATCCCGATCAAGTAATGGCTCCAGGGTTTGTTTACCAACACCCACTGGAGACCAGCTTTTTTGTAGAAACAGAAACTGAGCCCAGGCTTATCCAGGTATCAAGCTGTCACATTCCTTGGGGCCTGTAGAGCAAACTGGCCTTTGTGAAGAATGTTTACCCTGACTGTGAAGCAGCTGTGTTTAGAGAGTCATTTCAAGAAAGTTGAGAAATAATCATAGGATTTCCATAACAGATTTATACCTAGTTGTAAGAGAAGGACAACTGTTCATCAATTGGAGCTTTGCAGCCATCACAGGTAATACAAAGGAATAACAGTGATGAGTCTCAGACAAGGATGCAGGAAAGTCCTCAGGGTCAGTTCTAGCCCAGGTTTTAATTTATCAATTATTTCAGGATCCGTTCCTGAAAAATTAAGAGATAATTGGTGTAGTCCTGAACTCTGTGCCTGTGCAAAGTATTTCCTCCCAGTGGGACTGACATTAGCTTTAGGTTCTTGCTGTGTGAGTACTGTGCCTGCAGCCCTTTTGGGTTTTTGCAACTTCCAGCTTATTTGCCATGGAAAGATATGCTGTCAGATTCAGGATACAAGAGAGAGCTAGTCACAGAGTCGTATCCCAGCTTCAGGACAGGAGTAAATTTTGCTATGAACAGCATCCTGTGTGTAAGGAATTCTGTCCTTTTTTTTCTAAACTCCAGTCCCTTTCCATCCCAAATATCTCCTTTTCCATGCCTCCCAGTACCTGATGAAACCAAGCATAGCACATAAAAGAGGATTGAACAAACCATGCGGAAGTTTATTAAGGAGGCACCTTTACCAAGAACTGACTGTAGAGTATATTGCTTTAACTCACTCATTTAGATACTATTTCACCCAGAGAGGACAGGTCCTTTAATGGACAGACAAATAGACCAGTTGCACTTTTGTTTTGCTTGGAGGAGGATTTTTTTCTTACAAAGGCTTTGTAGGAAAATGCCTCCTACAGACTTTGGGGGAATGTTTTAAAGCTCATATTAATCACCTCCTTTCAGAGGTGAAACTTTTTTCATCCCTGTAATTAACTCAAAATTTCAAAATTTTCCAGACAAAAAGTTGCAGAAATTTTAAGGTATGATTTATTGATATTTCTACCAAATAATTTGCTTGTTTCCTTCCATTTTTACCTTCCTTGACAATTAAGATTTTTGTCTCCCTATGACCTTATTTTCTATTTTTTCTGTTGGCATTTATTTATGACTAAAACATGAAGTTATCACTACAGCAAAACTGGTTAAACTGCAAAAATGATATTTACTACACAAATGAAATATCCAACTATAATGACAAATAAATTAAGTAACTCAGATAAAAGATTTATTTTCTCTGTATGAATGCCAAGTGCAATATTTTAGAAGTCATAGGGCCGAATTTTGCCTTACAATTCACCTGCTGTGCTTTCCAGAGAGGGTAGGAGCTACCAAAAAGTATGAATGAGGATTGGTGCTGTATAACAGATGACAAATGCCTTGTAAGCTCAAACTCTCACCGCTTATGCTTTCACTCTGAAGTTCCTTGAGACAGTTATTTGATTTATGTAGGCCCAGTTGGTAATTGGCAAACATGTACATGCAAAGAAGCCACAGAAGCCAGCAGCAGCCAAACACAGGCATCTGAAGGCAGAATTTTGTTTATGAAGTAAAACAGCAAATAATAAAATAGTATTTCCATGCCCCCTCCCACAATGTCCCAGCACCTCCCTACTGCTGTGTCCCTTAAGTAACTGCAGTTCAGGATGTGGTGGAAGTACTGGAAGGGAGGAAAATTAGTCCACAACTGTTTCTGCAGGGTTTCACTAGGAGGAGCCATACGATATGTAATGAATGTGCTGTTTGCAATTAGTATGCATCTGAACTGCTCTCAGGGCAGCATTTTTCCTACTGCCATTTATCTTTTTAATAAAGACTTTCCAAATAGATGAGAAGGCAAAATTGACACAAATTACCATGATTCTTTGGTTTCTCAGTGTGCTATTTTTATAGACTTCATTCTGCCACCAAGAGGACAGTAACTCTAATTGCCACATCACATACACACCTTATGTAGGACTGTACTATTTTGTGATATGTTTCTGTGTCTTCCTCTATGTTTTGTACAACTGTGAGTACAACTGGGCATGATCCTACCTGATGTTTCACCTGCAGTAGAAACAATTATCAATAAGAACATTATGGGGAGTCAGGAGTGGGACAGTGACTTGTCACTTGAGTTCCACATTTCATCCCTAGGGAAAGCATAGATGTAAATTTAAGGTACTGAACATGGCACAGACCAACCCTACTACAGGTTGGAAAACACAGGCAAAAAGGGTGAGTAATGAGGGGGACTGCTTTTGGAAAGGCATTTACCTTACTGTTACCACCATGCTCCTTCAGGCAGCCCAAAATTCCATGTGGGCATGTCCTTAGAGAAGACAGCCACAGTTCCGCTTCCTGTTTTACCTCTTGGACTGCTGTGTCCCTCTGAGGTGAGTAGTGCTGCATGTCTGCTTCTAGGCGCAGGGGTAAAGGTCCATAACTCCTTCCCACTTCTGGTTAGAATTTTTTCCTCAGGGGACACTGATCACTTTTCCCAGCCAGGAAACTCCTGAAGGCTCCTGGCAGGTGGGTGACAGTACCATATGCCAGAAGTACAGCTGTCAGAATCTCTAACCTGGCAAAGCAAACATCTTCCAGAGTCTGAGAACCTCGAGGAATCTGCTATACTGTTCAGAAAGCAGAGGGAAAATCTGCTGTTAGAGTGTTTCACAGTGATGGTTAAGGAACATTTACTTGTGTGAGCCGGAACTGGGTGGGTAGCTGACCCTAGGGAGGACCAACAGATATCAGTGTCAGGAGCCCTTGCTGGGTCACCTTCACCAGCCATAAAGGACCTGGAAGGTCCAGTGAATGATCCACTATCCAGTGTCATTCTGCATTTTTTCTGTTATAGGGACCACAGCTGAACTGTTCAAAATCCCTGAAGTGTTTACTTTTCAATTCTGTACTGTATGAGGGGTCTAAACTACACTAAAAAAGATGTAAGAGAACAAAAAACAAAAATCCCATTTGCACATTTCCAATGTACAAAAAGGCATAAAGTTTCTTGCACAATTAGGAAAAGCCACATATGTGATTCTCTGGGTATTTTTTTAAGGAAAGAAATGGAAGTTTTTTTCAAAACTAGCATTTAAACATTCTACTTACAGTGTGTTCTTTGCAAATGCAGGCTGGGGGCTTAGGTGTCTCCCTGTTTAAACCTACTGTATTAATTCTGTTTTCAGACAGACTCCATTAGATCTCTGTGAAATGACTGATGTGACTTACCAGTATCAAACAAGCTGTTCCACGAATATCAGCAAGGCACTGGAATATGACAGGGGGACTGGAGACTTTCCTGAGAAGGTTTTACCCAGTGATGGAAAATATATTTGTGTTATTACTTTAGCAAAACTGTCTTCTATAATGCTAAGGTTTGCTTTCAAATAAAACATAAATTGCACATCTGGTTGAAGAAATAAATGCAATAGAGTTTCAAAGCTATGAGCTTTGTTAAAAAGCAAAGAGATGAGGATTTATTGGTGTTTTTATTATTAACATAAAAGACTTGGGATCTCAAAATAGACCAGGGTTATAGGTAAATATGGGTTCTATTTTCTTCTTTGTTCATCTTAACACACTATTAGCATCAAGCTAAAAAGAGATCATCTCAATGCCAATATGTTTACTATGTGCTCTTGGATGTTAGCTTGATCAGTATATAGAGGTTAAAGACTGTAGAGAAAAGTATGCACTACAAGTATATTCATCATCTTAAACATTTCAGACAGTATCTTCATTCTGGAGACATTATTTGGTTAAGAAACTCCAGTCTTATATTTTCCCAGTCTTTTAAGACCTTTGTGAAGCAGCAGTGGGCTGCTTCTGTGCAAAGGCTTAGAATGGACATCTATTGTAAATGAACAAGCAATGAAAGAAGTGCGAGTTTCTAAAATAGATTACTTTAAAAAGTATAAATTGAGTGAGGTGGGATAAAAATAACATCTCCAAATTAGCAAATGTTGAGTGGCTTGAAGATGTACACATAAAATTTCCTGCCCGAGCTGCTGGCAACTTCCCCCTCCTTTCCAGAAGAAAATTATCCTGTACAATGCTGGTCAAAGCCTCACATCAGTCACTCGGAGGTGTTGGAGGGGGCTGTACAAATCCTGGTCCCCACTTTCTCCAAAAAATTGTCTGCAAGAGGTTCAATTTTGCTGTGTCAGGACTGGGTTGAATATTTCATGGGATTTAAATTAAATCCTTAGCAACCACTTTACTGATTTTATAGCAAGATCTGACCTATGTGTTAAAGTGAGGACATTGTTTCATTGCATTATTGCTTAATTACTAAATGAAGAATTATTAAGTACAAATTTAATGACTCACAATATTTCCAAATGACATGTACTATAAAGTCCCATTTACATCTACCACACTGGCGTTTAACTCATTTTCCATTATTCCTGAGGCTATTAATGTCAGTAATTACAGGAGGTAACATGTCTAATATTCAGCATATTGTGGAATAAAGCAATGTTGAACTCCTAGAGTGTGTTTTATATTAAGTACAAAAAGCTTCTGATACAGTTAATGTAACTATAAATCTTAACTCAAATGCTTATATGTCTCGTTTATGACCTGAATAAACTTTGAGGCAGAAGTAGGGCAGCTGAATATCTGCTCGCTGCCAAACTGCATATTCAGCTGAATATGCACTTACAATATCCTTTTCATATTGAATAATAACAGAAAGACAGAAAACAGGCTGAGTGTTTTCTCTAAATTAAATTGGGTTTTTTTACAGAACACTGAGTTTAATGGTAAAAAAAAATCCCTAAATACACATAAACTTTAAAATCATAAATACATAAATAGAACATAAAATAGTATGGAGGACTTTTTTCCAGTGGAAATCCAGCCTGTGCTTATGAAAAGAGCTGCTCTACAGGTTTTCATGTGTTAAATAGTGAACGGCCTGTAGCTTGGAGAAAGCACATCGCTCTACCCCGTAGCAGAGGATGCTGCATTGTCCTGGGTATGGAGGTGACCAGAAGCCACAGTCGCCTCTGGAAGAGCTGGCATTCACTGTCTGTGTGAGCTGCCAAGGAAATCTGGGCTGTGAGGGCAAAGAGCCTTTTGGAAGGCTGTGCTGTACATGACTGATAAGATGATTTGGTCTGATTTTGTGCTTGCTTGCACTCACTGCTGCAACCCCTGAGCAGATAGCCTGAGCAGGAACAGCATGTATTGAGAACAAGGTAAGCACCAGCTAAAGTCCTGTCAGGGCTCTGACTTCCAGTGTTAGCCCCTGTGTGCTGTGGCCCGTGTGTCTCCAAACATCAGCACACACTTGGTGACGTTTCAGCCCAGGTGCCTGCAGTGTGAGGGTGGCTGTGGCATGGGAGCCTGTGGGATGAAACAGGGAGTGAAATAATTTGATTCACAAAAAATAAGATTTAGGTGCCAGTTGCACTGGAAATCACAAAATTAGGCTCAGAGACAGATCAACTACTGGAAAGCAGAAGCCCTACTTCAATCAATTTCCACTGAAATCAACTCCTTTGGATGGGAAGTTCTCCTTAAAGACCTTTGGTACAGTATGATGCTTTAAAATTAAGCATGTCAACATTTAAATTGATGATGCTATTTTTTTAGAACTATTTACAAGGGGAGTATTTCCCTCTGAATTTGTAATAAATCATGTAAGACATCTTTTCATTCCATTTCCCTTTAGAAAGAAATATTTGGTAGTTTAAAATATTTAATGTAGTGGAAAATCTAAAGGGAAAAATAAAGCATCAATAGACTATTTCAGCAGCAGAAACCATTTGGGACCTGCTTAACCACCTAAGCTCTTCTCCAAATTTATTTGGAAAGGGGCATATAAAGAGCTCATCACTTTCCATCTCCATTTTCATATGTGCAGCATATGATATAGTTTAGCTTTGTACTCACACACTGTAAGCTGATCTTGATGGTGAGCTGAAGTAATTTGAGATCACTATTTCTTTCTCTTTATGACAGTTCTGGAACATTTGGTTGACTAATTATCTTGTTACTAGTCAGCTGCTTTTTTTTTTAATATTTGACTTTATTTATGAACACACATGCACATGAAGGGTAGGAGCCACACACAGAGGATACCATTTTAAAACAGAGGATTGTTACACCACCTTGCTTTCTTTGCACTTTTGATAGGAAAATTATACAGGCAAGATAAAATTTTACTCATGTCCAGTACTTCACCCTGTCCATTCCTCAGTATAGACCAAATTGAAAGATTGACATGAAGGTGTGATCAAGGTCTTCCTCAGTTAAGTGCAAATCTTCCCCTTATTTCAAGGGTTGATGGTCTAAACTTGAAAGTGCAGAGATTATAAAGCATAAGGCCCACAGTATGGGCTGTTTCTGTATCACTATCTCTGTATAGATATATACATAAATATATAATAGATACATATTTACTTACCTCTTGTGTTGAAGATAAAAGCTTTTTGCTGTACCCCAACATTAAAGCATTACTTTTAAAAGCTGAACCGAATAAACAGCAGAGTGTACTTTCTCCCCATATACTTATTTCTATTTATTTCCAGCAATGTCTGGCTTAGCAGAGCCATGCATTCTTCAGAGGTAGCTCAAAAAGAAATCCAGGCAGTGACCTCACCTCTTAGCCCTCTACTGCAAACCCCTGCTGAAATCCTGGTAAAAAAACTACAACACTGGATCACAGCATGGGTGTTAACACTACATACATACGCATTTATTCAGCCAAAGAAAATTATGTTCCCTAAAAAACTGATTGCTAGCTTCTATAGGGCTGAGTCACATTAACCTGACAGATTGCTTCCAGAAAGACCAGCATACCCATAAGGATGAAAAATGTCGCACTTATTTATAGTAAAAGCATAAGTGGACATCCTGAAGTTACGTAATTTTAAAAAAAGCTGATGTGGTAAGGAGGAGAGACATGCTAGATGATGGCAGGTGGTTTTATCCCAGTGGAAGGTAATTTACTTCAGCTCTTCTTGGGGGGGTGGGGGGAGTGGTCTGTGGCTGCAGGACAACTAAAGTAGAAGAGGATGATGAGAGAAAAATACAGGCCAGGTATCAAAAGGGGCAAGGAAGCAGGGATAAGGCTTTGAAACTTCACAAATGGTCAAACACCTGGAGCTCAGAAGCGGAATTCAGGAGGTGGAAAGATGATTGTGGGGACCCAGGGGGACTGGGATTTAACACTCAGATGGGAGAAACCAACACTTTCAGTTAGGAGGCTGACAGAGAGAAAGAAGGAGCAATTGAGACTGACTGGGAGACAGGAACAGCAGTGGCTGAACCAAGGAGCCAGATATGAGGAAGGAACAGGAATGAGACACAGATGGTTAGAGGCGAGTAAGACAGAGCTAGAGGAAGAAATATTTGTTAGACACTACGGCCACTTCACTGGTCATTGCAGGGCAGAAAATGGATCTTGACAACCCTGAGTCATGACACTGCTCTGGTCTCAGCCCCTAGAAAAGGTGTCCTCTCATCCACAGAGAAACTGGCAACTCATTATTGCTACAAATTACCTTGTTAACTCAGAGGGCAGAAGTCCGTATGGAGAAGCTAAGAGTTAACCCCAATAGCATGAGGCATAGAGGTGTTAATAGGATGCCACATAATAGGATTTTTGTTTTTCCACTTTGCTTCACTAAGAACCTAGGAAATTACCTACAAACACTCTCTTAAGAGAAGTCTGTGAGCTGCCAAAGCAAATATGCAAGGTTAGCAAGTGACAGAGCTGTAGTTATCTGGGCAGTTTTTCCCCTTTCACACCAATGCACTGGGAATAGAGGAAGCCATACTCTTTTCCCACAGAGGATGTGTCAGCCTGAATTCAGGCTGCTCAAGATAAGCCAGGACTGTGTAAAGAGAGGTTCTCAGCCCCTTACTCATTTGCTTCAGAGGGAATGGTTTTTCGAACGGTGTTTTGAATGAAGTTCAGGGATTGGGGAAAACAATGAACACTATCTTGCTTAAAGCTATTGAATGTCAGTCTGTAGAACAGGATGCATCCCTGCCTGCTTGTGCCACATATCTCTTGTACAACATCAATAGGTTCTTATGCCAAATTTTGCACCATGGTCACTAGTTGCATGTTCCCAGTTATATGGATACCTGACGAGACTCCAGGGTTGGTTTTGGAAAAGAGCTGAACACTTACAGTTGCAGTAGGACTCAGTGGGAACTCTGCTCTGAATATCTAAAAAAATTACATAATGGTAAGTACCCTGACAAATTAGGAGTCTTAAACTGAGCACAAAATCACTGCACTTCTCTGTTTTTCTATTTGCCAGCTGTAGAATGGGGATAATAATAGGGGTGATCCAAAAGTAAATTTGTGAACTGCTTAGGGACTACAGTAATCAAAATCAAGGGAAACAAATTAACCTTTTTCTTAAGATCAAGATCAACTGGTCAGTAGTTAATAGGGATTTAGGCCACATGTTACACATGGAGAAAGCAAAATATCTAAAGGTTTTTCATTAAATGAACGACACCCATCCTGAGCTGTGAATGAGCTAGGGATCCTGTGGGAAAGGCATGAAGTGGCCAGGTATGGAAAGATGGCACCACAAACATGCATATACAGACTCCTAAGGATGGCTATTCAAACTGCTGCGCAATTAATATAAAAATAAAAATTATTAATATGATTTATGTGGAAGTGGGATAAGAGATAATCGATGCTTTAGAATTGTTTTTTCCTTTTGGGAGATTTTGTGATTGAAATCGAGCTAAATATTGCATGTATGTGGTATTAGCCAACTCTAAGCCAGCTAAAAAAAAAAATAAACTCAAACCCAATACTATGTGTATATGCTGTTACAAAAAACTAATAGCAACTGGGTGACTGCCATATAATACCTGGCACACTGAAACTGTAAAGTCTGCTTTCACCATCAGAGTGTGACTTATCATCTGGAAGTGATTTAGATGTGCAGTTACCTTTGGACTGCTGGGTTTTTCTGGCTCTTTACTAGCAAGCAAATAACGATGGAGAGTAAGACTTCAGCGCTATCAAGTAAACAAATAATTGGGCTGGAGATTTTGAAACCAGAGGTGAGAAGTGATTTTGAAGCTAGTCAAAACTCTGCAGTTTTTATTCTCCATGTCTGTTATTAAAAGTAGTTCTAAAATGCAGATCTCTGCTCTCCCTTGCTCCCCAGCCTCCTTTTTCCTTTACTATGTGGTATGCAGGGAACATTGCTTGAAATATACTGCTGCTCAGCTCTGTACAGTCCATGTCCATAAACCAAGTTTGTTTTCTGAAGTGATTTGCACAGTATAGAACTATGTTCTCCTTTAAATTCACACACCTGTAATTTCCATCAGCATCACTAAGAGCTACTTGTATATAATGAAGGGAAAATATGTGCGACACTGGGTACTTCACAAGAGAATCTCCAAATGGGTTCATGTTACCTCCATTTGACTGAAAAAAACCATGAAAAGCACCTCCAATAAATTTCTTATGACTGGTTCACATGGCAGGTGGCCCTCCATTAGAAATAGAATAGTTATATCTGACTTCTTCAATATTTATGAACTGAGGACAGAAATTTCAAGAACATAACAGCCCAAAGGCATCATTGTGTGTGGGATCACAGCTTTCATCCCAAAATGCTTTTGCAGAGTTATCAGGCACTGTTGGTTTAGCAATAAGTAAATGCAGAAGAAAACAGAAATTAGAAAGTGATGACAACAGAGGAGATATTTACTCATAGTAAAGATTGAATTAAGTTGAAGCAGAGGAATACTGGAAAGCAGTTTCAGATGCAGGAGCTTCAGGGATTTTACACAATACCAAGTGAGGTGAGAGCATAGAAAGGACCAAAGGGAATGCCTCAGCTACATTCACAGGAAGAAGGGAATGAAGAGGGGAGAGTGTGACAAACAGGTGAGGTTAGAGAGCTGAACTCATTTTTTTACTACTTTTGTAACAAAAATAATGTGACCAGCAGGAGCAGGGCAGTAATTGTCCCTCTGTACTTGGCACTGGTGAGGCCACACCTGAATTCCTGTGGCCAGTTCTGGGCCCCTCATTATAAGAAAGACATTGAGGTCCTGGTGTGTATTCAGAGAAGGGCAATGGATATGGTGAAGGATCTGGAGAGTAAGTCATATGAGTAGTGGCTGAGGGAGCTGGGAATGTTCAGCCTGGAGAAAAGGAGGCTCAGGTGACGAGACCTTCTTGATCTCTACAAGTACCTGAAAGGAGACTACAGCCTGGTGGGGGTCAGTCTCTTCTCCCAGGCAACTTGTGACAGAATGAGAGGACAATAGCCTGAAGCTGCAGAATTTCTTCACAGAAAAGGTTGTTAAGGACACTCCAAAGGACTGCACAGCGAGTTGTTCAAGAACCACAATCACCATCCCTGGAAGTGGACTGGACCTGGCACTTGTCTGGTTGACAAGATGGTGTTCAGTCAAAGGCTGGACTTGATGATCTCAGAGCTACTTTCCAACATAAATGATTCTATGATTCTGTGATTATTCTAAATGTGACTTAGCATATATTATTATTTAGTGAGTTTATGAACCCCCATTCTCACGTACTCACTAGGAATTTTGTGGGATTAACATCTCAGACTACTCTAGGGGGAAAAACCCAACTAGGTAAAACTTGAAAGATGTTACAGACATACCATGCTGAGACTATATTTTCTGGAAGTATTTTCAATTATTCAGTTGAAGAAAAAAATACATCTTTTGTTCTGATCTTATTTTAAAAGAAAATTCTTTCTTAGGAGAGTAGCACAGTAGTGGAAGTCAGTACTCAGAGAGGTTACAAATTCTTTGTCCAAGGAAGCTTTTAAGGCTAAGCTAGAGACAATCATGGCTGGCCTTGTCTGCTCTTGGGGATGGTGGGAAATGCAGGTCAAAGCTTGCCTATTGCCCACAACCAGCAGCAGCAAGGGAAATGGGTACCCTGCATTTTTCTCTGTGGAGGTACCTCTCTGGTTCTGACACCAGCAATCAGTAGAAAAAATTACACTGAAATATAAGCTGTGAGAAAGCATCACAGGTTATAGGAGAAGAGTTTAATAAATTTTAGATAATATGTTTCATATTTTCTTCAAAAGGTATAGCTTATAAGTATCATGAAGAATAGCTCCAAAACCATCAAACTGGAACTGGTTCAGTTTTGAGAAGTATTTAAAACAGGTATAGCATTAATGAGGGGTCTCTGAGAACGACAGCCCTAGGAACAGTAATGCTGCTTCATGCCTGAAAGAGGTCAGGGATGCCAGGAAAGACAGGTGAAAGGATGTTTGTTCTGTGAATCCCATGAGATTTACATGGGAGTTGCTTCCTTACAGAAAAGATTTCACCTCCTCCTCACATGCCCAGCAAGAGAAGCATGGGTGTGCAGGGAAAGGGTCAGGTACCAACTGTGAGCTATGGAGCAGGGTGTTGTGGAAGTCACTGGTATGGGCTGCTGGACACAGGACTCACATGGGCAGAAATGCACTTACTTTGAGCCTTTCATAAGTTCTGCTCCACATAGTTAATATTAAATATGAATCTGCTCTGGGACAATTTTTCATAAGACACTGCCATCCTTACTTGTGTTAATGTCTCTAACATCCTGGGAAACACTCTTTTTTAACCAGCTGCATCAATTCCTCTAGGGAGAACGTGTGTGGGACACAACAGCAGGTTTTGCTCAGCAATTATGCAATTGATATCCATTTCCTAACCAACAATCAGACAACAGCTGAGATTATGCCCAGAGTAACCGGAACCAGGAGCAGACCCACAATGTGTGATGTGGTGTCCTGATCAATCCCATGCAGTTAGCAAAAGAATGGATCACAGCAACAGTGCATTCAGAACAGTTTCACAAAAGGACCAAGAGAATCAGTGGTCTGGAATTCTGTTGCATCTCTGGAGACATTCAGAAGGCTTACACTCCTTTTCTTCCTAAAAAGCTGGTCCCAGGCCTCTGGCCATGGGGCCCAGTATGGCAGCACAGCCCTGCAGTCCCCTCCACCCTCTGACCTTTACTGACCAACACAGCCCAGAGCCAGGGAGACATTATGGCACGATGAGCTCAGGATGTGCAGGGCTGTGGCGAACTGGTACAATTTGAGCCCAACATATTTCACATCTAGATTGTGATCTCTGCCCTGTGCATCTGCGACTGTCAGGACAAAGAGGCTTTTGCTTCCTCTTTTTTTCAGTGTCTCCGAAACAGCAGACGCAGTAAGTCAGATTTATGATGAGTTTTGGATACAGGTAGTTACATGGATTAAAGTACTGAGTAACAAGTGACATCCCCTCAGCTGGGTAGCTGTAGCTGAGTGTATGAGTGCTCCTAGCACTCTCCAGATGCAAGGGATAGCTTATTAGGTGTTAAAGCACCCTCATGGATACGTACAGGGCTTCAGTAGCAAAGAGCCAGAAATTCTTCCATCCCACTTCCCTGCCTTAGAGAGACGAGATTTGCAATTACAAGGAGACAACTCATTTTCGACTAATTCACTAATTGAGTTGTAGCAGGATTTACCTTACTGTGCAGACAAGAGTAAGGTGGTATAACATGTCACACCTGCCCTTCATCCACAGGTACAATTATTTTAAGAGGTTTTTTTTTGTTAAAGAGCTATAATTGGCTCTTTTGTTAAGTGGCTTAACAGAGTTACGGAACTAGCAATATTGGGTTAGTTATTTCTTTGGAAAAAATATCCAACCTTGGGGCAATGCAGACACTCTTAACTCTGTCATATTTCAGTGCTTCCAATATCTATGTAAGACATTTGACAAACATACCAAGAGAAAATTTTGATGAAGACAATATATTTAAATATACAGAGAGGGATCAAAGAGGGCCCATGCCACAGATTCCTTTTGTCATAGTAATATTCTAAGGCAAAGCCTGATACTTAAAACGCTTGCCCTAATTTGCCTGAAGCACCATAGCTGCATGAAGCAGCGTGTAAGGTTATGCAGAAAACACCTCTTCAGAAACACTTCTAACACTAAAACAGTTCCCTGCTGCAAGCAGGCACTGGCTGATACCTCAAGAACACCTGTATGTTGCCAGCTTCTGAACTTTTAGTGACCAGTGAAACTTCCAGACATGTCCTTTCTGCACTTTTTTATTGGTTAAGTTCACAGAAACCCCACTTAATTATTGCATAATGCCTTCATGAATCAAGTTTCTACTGTGCAATTCTAGTTGCAGTAAAATAAGTGCGCTTCATATGTTAACAATTACAAGCTAGATTTATAAAACATCACAAAATGTTCGCATTGGCTTTTCTAACTGCTTTATTCACAGAACAATGTTAATGCACGTAAAATAAATTCACCTTTCTTCTGAAACTCATTAAACTCTTGTGTCTCTGCACAGATAACTCTTTGGTCTCTGTACACTTTAGGAATGTATCACATAAAATAAAGATGCTCTGTTCCTGCTACTCTGTTTTCCTGTTCAGCCAGGCAGATGTGTTAGAAAGGGCTGGAAGCAGGTCTAAGCTGCATTTCCCTGGGTTTCAAGTCACAGACAGCTCATCCATGATGGACTCAGTCCTAGAGAGCAAAAGGAATTACAGCAAGGATCTATTCAGCTATAAAAGGACACCAAGAAGAGTTTTGCTTTGAAATTCTAATCTTTGCTGCAAGTTCAAGTTTTCTCTGCTTCCACTAGCTTCAATGAATGCCATCTATACTCACACAGCTGTAAAACGTTATTTATACCTCCAACTCTAGTGGGGTCAGAGCTCCACAGAAATAGCGTAAGACGAGAAGCCAGAGAGTTGCCATGCTGTCCACAACACAAGGCAGGTCTATAACAACAGAATTTTGGTTTTGCAAATCAGGTTTCATCTAGATAGAAACTCAAATTAGGTTTATTTTGTAAGAAATATTTATTTTCATATTTAATACAATCTGACCTTTTAAAAGTAATTCCCAGTTTTATATTAATTTATATTAATTCCTTTTTTTGTAAAGTTTGGCTTGTTTCTGTTGTTTTAGTGGTTTGGTTTTTTTAATATGGACACACATATAAATTTATTTAGCATTTTGTGGAACGTGATTTATAAAAGAGATAGCAAGGAAGAAATTGTTGATAGAGAGAACTCTGCATAAGCAGGATATCACTGCTTTTTTGTAGATCCTAGAAATTGAAGCTGTTTTGCCGAAAGCCAAGTGAATTTCCTGATTGGAACATGTGATCAGCTTGGAAAAAGTGTGGTTTTTTGCAATCTGTTTCCTGCCCAACTACAATTTTGCCTTTGGCTAAACTAGCACCACAAGTCATAATCAATTAAAGTTCTTGTTTTTCCTTTTGGAACTGAGCACTTGAGCTTTTTTTGTGAAAGTCTTAATGGTAGGTATATGTGTAAGTGTGAATGTTTTCCTATGTCATTCATGTTAATGAAGGCTTGCAGGTGTATTTGTAACACATTTTCCGAAGTAACTTGCAGAAAATATTTTTTCTTTTCCTTCTCTTTATGGAGACAGCCCTGATACAGCATCTGCATATAAAATCAAATTTTGTGGCAAATCTGACATTCCATACCCCCAATCAGACCATGAACTTGTACCAAGTTTAATCTCTTCTCTGGAAAAATGGTCTAGGAAAAGACTCAAACTATTCTCCATTACCGAAGAAATATACTACTAAATGAGGCATAAAAATACACCTTCAGATTGAACTAATCAAAACAAATTTGTTTCTTCTTCCATCACTTGAGTAATAAATGTTGACAAAGTCACTCAATTATTTGGCTCCAAGTTTAGCTGAAATTTCTCTTAATGGTGAGTGTGAGATAAACGTTACAGATGTGGCTTGGCCTTGAGCAGCAAACTGAGAATTTCCTTCTAATAGGTGATATAGCAGTCACTCTTGTTACCCCAGGGTTCTGAGGTTTTCTGAAACAAAAGCACAGAAATCTGCTAGGAAGACACACAGTATTTGCCAGAATGTATAATCCCAAAGAACGCACCAAGTGTAATGAAATGTTTTCCTCTTTTCTCTGGGATGTGTGCCAGTGTTCACATTTTCCTACAAAAAGTGTGATTCAAAGTAGTGTTTTGCCTCAAAAATGTCTTATAGAGGTAAAAGCAACATCAGCATCCTCTGTTGCATCTTTACATTGAAACAGGAGATTCCATTTAAACATAAGGAAAAAGAAATTACTTTGAGTGTAGTAAAAAATGGGAACAGGTTGCCTGGAGAGAGCATGGTTTCTTCATAATGGAGATATCCAAACCCAGATAGACACTGCCCTGAGTAACTTGCTGTAGCTGACCCTGCTTTGAGGCTTGGGATCGGCCTAGGTTCCAACATCAACCACTCTCTAATTTTGTGGCCTCGCAAAACAAAAGAACTAAAAAATGGAACACATACTAGAAGTTTATTACCTTCTCCTAGTTAATTTTAAACTTCCTGACTCTCATGAGAACAGGGAGGGTGACGCTCTCTGACCCATGCTCACAGACCTACACATTTTGATTACACATCCATACAGAATTCCTGCATCATTAGGACAATATGTATGATGTAACTGAAAACTTGCACCAGAAGAGGTTCAAATTAAGTGTACTCTTGTACATTTGTGATTACATACCTGTACTTTGAGAATCAAATTTATACATGATACACCTTCTTTTAAAGTCTTTCTGTCCTTCCAGTCAGAACATCCCTGTCTGTGTCCACCAAAATAATTTCATGCCTTAAGATCATAACAGTGCTTATTTACTTCTTCTTATCCTTCTCTGTATATAAAGCAAAACTCACCTTGACTTCTGAGGGCTTAAGAGCTGCAGCAGCAGAACCTTCTGACAAAATAAAACCCCAAAAGCTTAAATTCAAGACCATGGTGCCTTTTTGTTGTATCAGTTTTGATACAATAGTATGATTTTTGCATTGCATTATTCCACATGTTTAAGGGATGGTACATTTACAGTTTCTTGTGCCTGTTAAGTTTTCCAGCCCACCATCTTGAGGTGAGCCAGATGGGCTTGCAACAGTCATGCAATATATTTCCACATCTGTACTAGTTAATCTGATGTGTCTGCGCATAATTGTGATAAATGCAGGTTTCTGTGTCAGTCCGGGGTTCTTACAAGATGCTGATTCTGTTTGGAAGGGTAGAGCTCAGAGCAGATCACATATAGGGGCTCCACATGTATATATATTTACGTGTGTGTCTATGTATATATGTATGTATGTATGTGCTGTCTTTCTTAAGAGCTTAACAAAACTCTGTAGTCTTGTGATTAACATGCAGAAACCCAAAATGCAGTTATTCCTTTGAGACACGAACAATGACTCTGTGATTTAGACTGAATCAAAGAAGGCAAAAGATTAAGAAATACTTAAACCCCTCACGATATATGTGCTGGATTTTTTTTCCCTGCGCAATAAACTCTGAGTCAGAAAACTGATTTCTCTGCTAACTTTCACCATTTTTTACACCTGAGCAGAGGCATCTATTTTACAATCTTACTGAACTGGTGGTGGGTTTGTACCCACTTTGGACAGGCACACAGGGCTTCTAGAGATGGGGAGCGCTGGAGATGTGAGCGTTCAAGCTCTGTAGCAAGAGATATAACCTGAGGCATTATGTATAGCCGTGGTGTAGCAGTCAGCAGAGCCTGAACTACTGCAGCAGCTTCCCATCAGCTTTGCTCACGGAACCGATGCTCCACGCTGCTACCTCTAGAGGGGGGTAGATACCTGTGTACTGCTCCAGCAGCGACGAGCACAACTCGGCTGCCGCTTCCCTAACTGTTTGCTGTCAAAATTCCCAGTAAATGTCACTGAATCACTGTTGCTGGAGTTGGAGGCCCTGGCCTATGGGAAGCCATTAGCAATCCTTACTGTGACACCAGATGGGGACTGTGGCATCACTTGGCGTTCTGCTTAAAGCACAACCGCAGGCTGTGAAACAAGGCAGAGCTGAACAGGGGTGCAGTGAGTTGTCCACGTAACCTACTCACTTATTGCTCCCGTGCTGTCTTCAGTGCCCTGCTCCACCGTGACACTACAGAGGCCTGAAGACATCTAGTGCTCTCCACACTGAAGACATCTACTGTTCTCCTGTCATGCCCTAGAGGACAAGGCAAAAAAATTAGGTTAAGACCTAATTAGGTTAAGACTTAAGCGTGCCCGGTTGCCTCATGGGCCCTCTTGGCATGAAGTTTTGAGATAGAAATTTGGTTTGCTGTAAGTAGAGGACATGTCGCACCTGTGAAAATGTCTGTCCCTCAGTTCTACAGAAATCCCAGGAATCAGTAATGCAAAAGACTGTAAATGTATGGAATATAAACAAAAGTAATGCATATAAATAATTCCTCTTGCCCTCCTCATTCCTGCCTGCCATTCAAGAGACAAGGGAACAGAATGACAGCTAGCATGGATGTTGTGTATGAATGACCTCCAGATGGAAAAGGAATGTAGCCACTTGGAGTTTCCAGGTGTTTGGAAGCCCCACTACATTAGCAGCACAGACCATGCACAAGGTGTCTGGAGATGCTGAGCACCTCTGCTGTGCCCTGGACTTGTGCAGATGTACTGAGCTGGATGTACCTGCAAGGTGCTGAATGCACTGTGCACCCACAGGCTGGCAGTGGGTGCACCAGTGGCTCCCTTTGCAGCTGCTCCACCCTGGCAGGGCAGGACTCAGGAGCTGCGGATGCACAGCACAAGCACTCACATTTTGGACCTGGATTCCCCCAGAAGAAGACATCTTCCCTTTGCAGGCAGTGGAACTAACAGATCTTTTTGGGGTCTCTCTTGGTCTAGGGAAATATTTCCACCTTGTATTTTCAGGAGATCCAAGTAGAACCACAGGTAATTGGTGGTACTAGACAATATCCAAAACTGAAGATTTTCAGAAGTTAAGATACTGAAAAAAATTTTCACCTTTTTCCTGTCCTGGAAGAAAAGGTAGAAATATTGAGGAAAAAAAAATTAAAAATTAAAATTGGATCATTTTTTGCCTCTTCAACACTGAAAGTAGATTATATATAATTTAGTTAGAATTTAGAAACTCCTGAAAGATAAAATTTTCAAATAAATAAATATTACACAATGTAAAACATCATGGTACCATGGCAAGACTGCATATGAATGCACAAAAATTTTTTTTTGTATTGACACACCTCTACATTAAGGAAAATCTTACATTGCAAAATAGAAAATTTAGACTCAATCTCTAAATTTTGGGAAGTTACAAATACAATATTACAAAATATATGTAATATTATCAAGTTCTGTAATACTATTTTGTAGAACAGAATTGCAGCAAAAGTACCATCAATTTAACCTTAAATCTCAAAAAAATCATTATCTGTGTAGAAACCAAGTCCTTTCCTTTTCTTCTTTCTTTTCTTTTTTTTTTTTTTAAAGAATTTTCAATGTTCATTGTGTGTTGGACAATTTTAATATTCTGGTGAGAAGAGTGCTGGGCCATCTTATCTAGATGGTGCTTTTGGCAAAAAAAGTTGGACCAGATGTTGCTTGAGTTCTTCTTCCAACTTGCTATTCTATGATTATATGAAACTCTAGTTCCTTTTCATGGTCACAGCAAGGTCCACTTACTGGCAATCAGGGATTTCTGCCCTCAAGAGAATATGAAGCTAACATAATATATGTCTGTTAGAATTAATATTTCAAAATTCCTTCTTCAGGGTATCTTTGTGCCTTTACTGATCCTCTTCCCACTCAGTTTTTTTTTCTGCTGGATTTTTAGACATCAATGAGGCAGTTTTACAGCTTTACACTGATTTCATTAAGACATGAATGGAGCCAAGGAACTCTCCATTATTTTTCTAGTGAGAGTCTCATATTTAGTAGTTCTCTGACCTGTGCAGTACCTTTGGCTGGTTTTGGACATAGTAACATTTCATAGCCATTATTTTTGTCCACAACACAAAGATTTCTCTACTTAATCTCAGTACCTGACTCTTCAGCTGATTTCTCTTTCAAAGGTCATGAATTACCTTGCAGAAGACAGGGCAGACCTTTGGCTACATTGACTCCCTTGATCCCAATCTACTAGGCTGAAAATCTCAGTTACAGAGAATGAGATGGCTGTTGAGTTGCAAAAACTCACAATATCCCATTTTATATTTGCTGTTGGGATCTTGTAAGGCCAAGAAGACACATTGTAGTTAATAACAGCAAAAATACCTAGGTTTGCTAAAATTCTTCCTAGGAAGCAAAATAATCAAAGCATTTCTATGTTCTCCCAGGTTTACTTCAGAATTTCTGCTTTTTGATCATAGACACTTGTTTTGATGTGAAAAGTGACTTGAGGTAAACAGAGATCAAATAAAGATGGTCCAATTTATTATAATTATTGCTGATTCCATAGAACCTATAATTGTAGTTAAGGTTTCAAAGTATTTTACTTTATATAGTTTGTTGGATTGAGTCATAATGAAATTAGAAGAGGGTGGAGCAGCTGAGGAAAACTATACACCTCTTTTCACTCCCATGCAAAAGGGCTTTTTACCCTCTGAATGAGCTGCAGTCAACCTCTCAGCTTCAGATAGTAGGTTCTCGTCAGTTGCTTATTGGAGCAGATTAATTTTTTTCCAGAGAGAAAAGTCTAGAAAATAATGGGGATTTTCAGCCTTTTCTGAGCTGTAATACAAAGCTGGTGGCCTGCGTTGAAAACTGACTATGAAGAACAGCTCTTCCACAGAAACGTGTCAATCTATGTATCATGCTATGGTCAGTGATAATCAAAAGATTAAATTCTGGAGGAAGTAATCATATTTTTGGTATGAGTAGTCAGTGGTTGGACAATAACTATTTTTATTAAGACAGAACAAAATTTGCAATTTCTGTTTCAAACTTTTGGGGAAACTTCCCTAAAAAAACCCCAAGTATTCTTGCTTAAAATCCGAATAAAAATATCAAAATTGTGCATGACATTAAATATTTCAAGAAGACACCCACAACAAACTTCAATCTTTTTGCATTGACTTCAGTGCTTGCAGTTTAGGCTATTTTGTTATTTTGCTAAAGTCAAAATATTACAGCTGTATTGAAGTGCTTCAACCATAGAAAGGCAGAGTACTTCAAGCTGATGAAATGAAATATTCTGATATTTTTCCACTGAGCAACTTAGATAAACTGATAGAATCTTAGTGAGTCTTCAGACAACAAAGAACTAGCAGTGGGCTGCTGGAGGATGTAAGGAGGAAGATAACATTGTGGAGCCAGAAAAATAAATGGAGTGGAAGGTTGACAAGAGCTTTTTACTTACCAGTCTTAAAGGATTTTGGGTGGGAAGGAAAGATACTTTAAAAATAAGCATTGCTAGGATTCCCTCTCTGTGCTGGCTTTATGCTGCCTTGAAATATTTCAGGTTGTTACAAAGAAAGGAATGCAGGAAGGCGGAAAACAGGCTCTTTTCTTCTCATGTTTGGGTCCCAGCAGCTTCCTTGTCCTACTCATGAACCTCTAACACCTGTGGGATTTTTCACTGTTTATACCAGTTGGCCTGCCCTAGAGAAGTACCTACACACAGAACGTGTACATAAAAATCTGATGCTGTTCCACTGTGGTGGTGAAGCAGCCACGGAGACTG